>JAEPRD010000157.1:0-73234 GCA_016758985.1 Mucor saturninus
TTTTATTTTTTTTAAAAAAAAAAAAAAAAAAAAAAAAAAAAAAAAAACGAAGTTGATGAGTAATATAAAATGCAAATGTAGTAATGAACAAAAAAAAAAAAAAAAAGATTGATTGTTCACCAAGGAAAGTTGGATAAAGATACAAATATGCTATTTGAAAGATTACAAAATAAAATCGGCACCCCTTGAAGCCCGAATAGCGGATAAATAGCCCTACATCAGTAAGAATACATCGAAAAGATGTTACACTTAATGGTCAAAAGCTTGTACATAGATTGTGTTGTTTAAAGATGATCTCCAGTGATGAATAGAATAGATATAAATATTCTGACTCAATTTTCGATAATGATTGCTGCTCTGATTATTGAGACAATATTGGTAACAATGCTAACAGTGATGATAATGAAGAAAAAATCTGATCGGCCAGTGTACTTTATATTCTACAATAAGTAGTGTAGTTAAAAAAGTAAATTAGTAAAATTGAACTCGGATGATACTTATAAGGCCATGGTATATCTTCAAATCCGATCCCTTAACATCCACAACTGTGCTTAGTTATTTTAACTGGATAAAAAATCACATAATCAGCATAATTATATTCCCATTACTCCTTCTCTTTATGTATTTTTAATCTTTAATCCATCACATCATACTTGCTAATAATATCCAGCACTCACCTTTCCTATTTATGATTTTTGGTATTTCCAAAAGTTGCATGAAGCTGATTCAGTGGCACAGCATCCCCCTTTTAAAGAAAGGTTTCCGCGTTATAGACAGTTGTATCGCCTCTCAAAGCCTATAGAAACTCTAGATCTCTTGGAAGTTACTGTGGTTACCTTGGCACAAGTCAGTCACAGCATTCTTCGGCCAATGCAAACATCTCATTGGGTTCAATCCGCTTCCGGATCCTCTTCGCAATTCCGCCAGTTTCTCACTTTTCCTCAACACGCTACAAGTTGATTTCCTCTCGTTATCTGACCATCACACTATAGTATAGGATTTTATGACAACTACTACATTAAATCGCCTGTTCTTTATCTCAGGCAATAGTTAAATTAGTAATGACTTTTTTTCTTATTGGTAAAACAAATTTTTTTTTCACAAGGCTTACCCTGGAAGTGCATAGTCAAAAATATACATTCTTTCATAGAAAGAGTCTTTACCAGAGAAAGTCCTCTCGGGAAAGTCATGGAGAAAGCATATGAAAGAAATAAAATTTTTGGTGAGATTTTTTTATATTTGTCTGAAGTAGTATGTCATGGTTCTCACGTATGTAAAGGAAAAATTTGAAAAGTAGTTTTTTTCTCTTCTTTAATGGTTACAAGTCTGGAGGCGCAATACCACAAACAGGGTCTGGGGGTTGTCAAAGCTTAAGACACTTCTTCGGCTTTTGGTGCATTAGCAACCTCTCCTTTTTTTAGAAGCAAATGAACCGGTATGTCTTAACCGCGTGTTTCCATTCTTTTTTGTCCTTTAGTTTTGTTATTAAGATTTCTTACAAGTCTTTTAGGGACAGCCAAAGTGCACGCAATGACACCGTAAGATTGGCATCATAGCTGTATTTTTGACCTAGAAACAAGAATGTACAATTAAAAACAATGTAATAGTTACGAATAATTGTATGTTGAACACTTTATATATCATTTGACAATTTCATCATTACTCTTTCGCCTTTGAGCTCGTTTGATATTAATCTTACGCAGAAATATTAGGGTAAAGTCTAAACGAAAAATTGAAAGTAAGCTATAGCTTATAAAGACAGGTTAACCATATGTTAATTGTTATAAGTATGTATCCAGTTTAAGATGATAAGCTATATAGTTCTCTGGTATCATTTGAGGTATCATAACCCGACACCACGACTACGTGCACTCTGACTATCACTAAGAAAATAAGCTGTCCCCAAGAGACCTGTTTCAGGACATATAGCACTTATGCATAATTCATTTTTCTTGTATTAGTATTTGCATGAGATTAAAATTGTCGACCCTTCGAAGAAAATAAAAAAACAACGCATGCATTATCCATATATGCTTAAATAGTAGAAGACCAAGTTTAGTCCGAGTTTGCTATTGGATACCAAGCAAATGTGTTTACTTGATACAAATGCACAAAAAACACTAGGATTTTTTTTTATTTATTCTGAACAAAATTCAAGATAAACATAAGCAATAATATATTGAAAGCACATATCACAGTATATTAGGAATATGTGTACACACTAGCCGTCAAAAAGTAAAAATCATGCAAAACCCTAATTAAGCATAAACGCGATCACTCATCCAACACTAGTCACACCATGTGTTTTTCCCACTACCAAAATATCCCCAAAAATAAATCTAAGGTACAAAAATAAACAACTTTTTTTTTCTCGTTTATTTTCCCTTTTGCTTTAAAATTACAATATGACAGAAAAACCTATTCGTATTGGATGTTATTCCGCATTCTGGGGTGATTCAACAGCCGCCGCAACACAACTTGTTCAACACGAAGGAAAGAACTTGGATTATCTTGTGGCTGATTATTTAGCAGGTAAATATATACAAAAAGAGAACTGTTATGTGCTAGATGTACTCAAGCGTTTTTTTTTTTAAAAAAAAAAGAAATCACCATGGGTATTTTAGCAGCACGTCGTCAACGTCGGTTGATGCAAGGCGATCATGCTAAAAAAGGATTCGACTTTATCCATGAATTCATTACACTTGTACTCGTCAAAATTTTACCGGATATTGCGAAAAATGGCACCAGAGTAATTACGAATGCAGGTGCATTAGATCCAATTGGCTGTAAACAAGAAATCGAAAAACTGCTGAAAAAAATGAACATTCAAGGCGTTAAAGTGGCTGCCGTATTAGGTGATGATGTATTAGCCGATAAAGAAGAACCAACTCTAAATTCTTTCAAGAACGTCCACCCATTTTCTTCCATCTCCTCTGTTGACCATCAACGGGATTCAGATCGTTTACCGGCAAAAGACGAGCCTATTGTATCTTTAAACGCTTATTTAGGCGCTCATGGCGTAGCTGCAGCATTAAAAGACGGAGCTCAAATCATTGTTACAGGCCGTGTGGTCGATTCTGCATTGGTAGTGGGCCCATTAATGTACGAATACGGCTGGAAGGAAGACACTACTACTAACTATTATGATCTGCTAGCTTCTGCTTCTTTAGCGGGCCATATTATCGAATGTGGATGTCACACGACAGGAGGAAACTTTACAGATTGGCAATTAGCAGCACAATCACCTTATGGAGGTTATTCCAATATGGGATACCCCATTGTTGAATTTAATGCATCGGGTACATTTATCGTGACAAAGCCTGAGAAAACGGGAGGATTAGTGACACCGGCTACTGTTTCTGAACAGATCCTTTACGAAATCTTGGATCCAGCGTTATACCTTTTACCCGATGTAATTTTGGATATGCGTCAAGTGAAATTGTCCCAATCTGGAAATAATCGCGTTTTAGTAACCGGAGCAAAGGGAATTCAACCCACTCCCTTCTTAAAATGCTCAGGTATCTTTTTGGATGGCTGGAAAATCAGCGCCGAGCTCGTGATTGGTGGTATTGATGCTAAAAAGAAGGCACAAGCTGTAGGTGAGGCCATCATTCAACGTGTACGCAACATGTATAAGCAAATGGGCATGGATGATTTCAGAAATGTGAATATTGAGCCTATTGGCGGTGAAACTCTATTTGGGTAAGCCGTGTTAAAGGTTACATTATTAAATTATACTCACCCATAACTTTTATCATTAGTCCTCATTCAAGAGTAAATGATACACGTGAAGTTTTGCTAAGGTTGACTGCTCACCATGACGATCCTAAAGCTTTAGGCCTTGTAGCCATGGAAACGATTCCTGTAGGTAACTTTATGATCTTAATGAGCAGAAACTTACCTCTATCATAGTCTGCCACATGCATGGCACCTGGCATCACAGGTAGTGGTGCAGGACGCCCTAAACCAATTCCAAATCTGGTTCATTTTCCTCTATTAATTCCCAAATCTCAAGTCACAACTCGCTATGTCGTTGGCACTGACGCTATCAAAACAATTGGCTGGGGCTCATGGGACAATCAAGCAAGTTACGGCAAGCCGCGTGCCGTTGCAGCGATTCCTACAGCCAGTCTATCCGAACCCTTAGTTAAGGTCCGTTTAATTGATGTAGCTTATGGTCGTAGTGGGGATAAAGGCGATGTTTGTAATATCGGTATCATTGCTCGAGATGAAAGGTTCTTACCATATATTAAACGCTCAATCACGGAAGAGGTTGTATCTGACTACATGAAGCATTTATGCAAAGGAAGTGTGACACGATTTGAATTGCCAGGCCCTCATGCTATGAATTTTGTCTTGACGCATTCGTTAAATGGAGGAGGCCTTAGTTCGTTAGTTGTGGACCGACAAGGTAAAACATATGCACAATTATGTCTTAGTGGGTTGTACGTTGAAGTTCCTGCCTCCGTAATTGCTAGTGAAGCAAAACTATAATAATAAAAAAGATTGCAGAAATTATGAAGCATTTTTATTTTATTTTTTAATTTTTTTCAGAGTTGAAAAAATAAAAAAATAAAAAAAAGAAAGGTATTGGAAGGGATAAGAAAGATATTTAGTGTATAAATGAAAATATGTGAAAAAGGGTAGGGGAGGGTTGGGAGAGAAACATAAGATATATAAAGAAGAAAAAAAAAAGGGAAAACGAAAATGGCACACTCTAAGCAGGGAGAAAAAAATAAAAAAAACTTGATATATAATCTAATGAGACAAATTATTGGATTGACCTATTGACATGTTATTCAACAAATTCTGAACAACTATAAAAAGATCAGTAACCATGTCTATGTATGTGCGTAATTTTTTAGTTATACTTACTGCCAGTTTCATCAGCAGAAGAATGATTTAAAGAAAAGAGAGCAGGGAAATCAAGCGATTTGTCACTTCTGGAGGTATTATTAGATGTACATGTAGGAGTGGAAACAGATGAAGATAATGCGGCAAATTGAACTGCCGTGGTTGAACTCGATGGATAAATCAAAGGTGGTGGTGGTGGTGACGTTTGGGTATGAGTGTAATTTTGAAAGGGTAAATGGGTGCTTTTTTTAGGTGAGGTATGAACATGTCTTTCTTCCAACATAATGTCTGGCATGGATTGACTTGAATGCATTGAACTATTGTTACTACCGGTTGAAGTGGATGAGGTAGGAATCACATACGTGTTGAAATCAGGTTTGTTTCCTAAAGGTTGATGGTAGAATCCATTGTTATTCGAATTGTTCTGGTCTAAAGAATACATCATCGATTTCGATTCTAACCCAGACATAGGTGGGCTCCCTACAAATCCGTTCAAAGACACCTGTTGAGGCGGGTTGGACCAAATATCTAAACCATTGGGGCTGGTAGGAGGACCACCACGGAAGCTCAATGGAGAAACAAGTGATACAGATGATGGTGGGGGTAATTTGTTGGCTTCGGGTGAATCGAAAATGGCACGAATATTATCCACAGTTCTAGGTGAATTCATGTCTCTAAAGTTTTTCCATGAAGCATCTAAGGCATTTCCGCTGGTTGAACTGGGATAATCGAAAAGAGAATAACAGCTCAATGCAGAAGGTGGTTGTGGAAAGTCTGCCAAGAGCGATGAAGATGAAGAAGGCGTGGGTGATATCAAATCTATTAAAATTATATTTAGTTCAGCATAAGGGTATATATGTAGCTTATCTTACCTGAAGGTAAAGCAGATATTTTGGTGTCGAACACAGGGAATGGATTGTCCTTCATTGAAGGGGCATGTCGCACCACAGCACTATCATCGTATAAATTGACTTGATGGGCTTTCAAGTAAGCAACCAATATTTCCAAAGACACATTTAAACAGTCTAAATTTCCCTTTGTCATTTTTAATGCGATGATCTCATCGTTTTCCTCATTGTTGATTGAATTGTTTTGAACTTGGACCGTAATATTAAATTCGAGTTTTAATCGTTGCACTACTTTTTTATCGAATGAGTCTGATTCCAATACTGCTTTTGCATTTGTCGAATAAGGTAAATGCACATTGTATTGTTCAGGCACGATTGATCTCACCATTTGAGCAGCCAAAGCGACCTGAGATTCAGGACCGACTAAAGTTAAACTATCACTAGCGATTTCATCATCAGGCCAAATCAAATGCGTGTTAGTCTTTTTGGTCATTTCAGCCAAGAAGGAGGCACCATCACGAATCAATGTACGATGAAGCCAAAAGGGTATATCATAAAGCACCTGTTCCACACAATCTCTATCCTTTGGATTAATCAAATCCATAACAGCATGACGCAAGTTGTCCAGATTGACTTGATTTTTCATTGGAGTTCTAGCCACGACATTGTCCTCATTATCATAATAGCCACCTAAAGCAGCAAATTCCTCTGCATTTGAAAATTTGACATAGACACCATATTTTTTCATGATGCGTTGAATGTTTTTACCGCCAACGCCAATGATTCTCTTATGGTAGACTTCGGGTACATAGAATGAAATCTCTGCGGGTAATTCTTCTTGCAACAAGGTCAATCCATCTAATGCCTTGTTAAAATTGTTACTCTCGACCTCGATAATAAAGTTGTATTCACTGAAGGGTAAAAATTTAATTTTGGCACCTGAGGTCTTCATGATTTTGTTAATCTTTCCACTCTTTTTACCACTGATGAACTCTCGTTGGTCGTTGGATAATTCTACGTTGAATACAGTGCTTTGATGAAACATTTTCAAGAATGACATTTCGTGTAAGCGTTGGTAAACATTTCGAATGGCTCTTTCGGTACCATAGACTTCGATACAGCCAGGATCTGTCTTGTAAGTCACTTCAGCACCTGATATTTGTGATAACTGAGATACAAGCGCGGAAATATTGGAAATTGAATTAAAAAAAGTGTGCGCACTTTCAGCGCCATAGATAGCGCCATCACGATGATTAAAATAGAAACAAGCTTCGTAAATACCGCAGGCCTATAAAAATAGGTTAGCACGTTTTCGTTTACCTATAAAAAAACTTTTTTTTACCAAAAAATGAAGTGATCGAAGTGTTCTTTCGGCATTCACTCTTGATTCAGCATAGACAGTGACGAGATTGCTTCTGGAGCCCATTTTTGGAAAAGATACAAATGAGCCGTTATCTCTCATGACTTTTACGAGGTCATTTCTGCGATGTAACAACATCCAATCTAATTTTCTAGGGTGTAGTACAGCGTCCTTATGATACATTGATTGAGCCTAAAATAGCAAAGATGTTTAGCAGTGTATAAGAGGCATGTGTAACTTTTGTTGTTGTTTGGAGTTAACCTTTTGAGTTGCTAATTTAGTCAACATATCTTTAACGCGTGCGACATGATTAGATTCTCCAGTGATATAAATGGAAGGTGAGTAGTCATCGTTGGCTTCAAATACAAATGGGGAAGGAAAGTAGATAGATGTGGCTGTTTCTTCTAAAACTGATCCAAGTCCGGTTCGTTTCCGTCCACATATTAAGTGATGTAATTTATAAGGAATATTTAATGTATCTACATCCAACTGGGACTAAAAAATAGAATAAAAAAATTTTTTTTTAGAAGGGGATAATTACAATGTGGAATAGAGAAGATATTATACCTGTTTATCCAACATGACTAGTGTATGAACTCGGGCTAATTCAGCATTGTCGGGTATACCAGTAATAAGAATATTCACTGTGTTTTGTGAAGTGAATGAAGATTGAGGAATGGGTTCAGTAATGGATATTGTTGTGTTGGTATTGACTGCAATCTTTTCACATTCTCGTCTCAGGTTATTACAATCTTGATCAGGAATCTTCAAGTTTAAATGGATCTAGAGAGTAAAAAAAGAAAGTGTGTTATTTTTAACGTGTTTTCCTGAGGGTCTACCTCTATTTATTTACTTTGGTGGGATATGAATTTAATATCTCGGTCCTTGTTGCCATGACATTATCTTGTTGTCCTGTAAGGGTAAGGTTGGAACCTTCCACCGTAATTTGACAGGTCAAACAAGTTGGTAGTTTATCTATTTGTCCAAAACAGAAAGAAAACGCACAGGTCATACTAATTTTGTTGTTGCTATGATTCACTGTTGTATTTTTTTCTTTCTATTTTAAATTTTCTTGTGTTCTCGCTCGTTAAATAATTTTTTTTAAAACGTATAATTTTCTTCCAAAGGTATATAGAGTGAACAAGAAGAAAAAAATAAAGAAAAAAAAAAAAGAGGCGAAAAAAATGTGATACAAGAAGAAAAAAGAATAAAATAAAAAACTTGTTTTGAACATTAATTAAAAAAAAAAAAAAAAAAAAAAGGGACGACCCGAATTATTACAATGGTCCTGATTATTTTTTCTTTCATCACACAAATACACACACGCATACGTACACAGATTTTAATAAACGAATATGCGTTTTTTTAGGATATAAACATTTACTTCTTAGAGGGGCCAAATCCTTGTTGTAAATAGTTGATATTGAATAGACACCCCCATGTAACGAATAGATGATTACTTATTGGCTATGTTTCGCACTGTTGGTGTACAGTCACCGAAGAAGGAAAAATTTATTTTCTATTTTTTGTTGATTTTTCAAATCATACTCATCATCTGCTAGTCCCTAAACTTCATATTGGCATATCAAAAAAAGAAGAAAATTATATAATATTTATTTATTAACAAAAATAAAAGCTACTCTTCATCGTCATAACTCTTTGTTTCGCAAACAAAACAAATACTATGAGATTGAGCCTCATATAAGGAAAGTGTTTTACTGGGGCTTGAGATTAATTGACATAGTGCAACTAACATTGTAGGTTTAGACCTGCCATCTAAGCTACTGATACCAGAAGGAGAGAACAAAAAGTACTTATATGCCCAAAACGCAGATTTAAGTGGTATCAAAAATGAGTCTTCACTAATATCTAATTCCTCTTTATTGATAGACTTGAAGGAATGATCAAAACGGTCGGAAGAATCTTGAATTTTTCATAAACAAGCGTAGAAAAAATAATCGCACTTGACATCGAATCAGAATCAACCACTTCTTGAATGTTAATGATCATAGGTGTAAATCTGCTGTCACTTTCATTTTGTGAGGTGTACACTATAAATGTACTGTTAAAATCATTGGCCTACTCGTTTGGGGCTACTTTGTAACTATCTGCTGGAATGTCTTTGCCTACATAGCAATAATAGCAATATGTGTATTAAGACCTACATAGTACATTTATATAGACAAGTATAAAATACCTAGTAGTGATTGTACAACTAAATTCACAATCATGGGATCGTTAAGCAATAGCGTACTCATTAAGTCTGAACCAGGTTTCCAACTTAATGGCAAACGAATTGAGCTTGGATCTTAATAGAAAAGAGTTAGTTATTAGTGCATTTACTAAAGCGAAATCTATACCTTTATCAGACATCTTTTGATAAAAAAAAGGAATGACGACTACGACTACGACACGACCGCACGACTACGACCGCACGACTACGACACGACTACGACACGACTACGACACGACTACAACTACGACCACGACCGCGACCAAAGGGATACTTAAAAAATAAACATTTATTTAAAAGACACATGTGCATATTAGAACGGTGTTATCATAGCATTTAATGATTTGGCGTTTAGAGTGACTGCAAAAGCTATAAAGATCACTGATGAGTACATTATTACAGGCATCGCCAATTTTACTAGATAAGTTTTCTTCACTCATAAGCCGATCGTGCTTCATTTTCCATTTAACTATTGCCCATAATTGTCCAATGGGGTTCAATTCAGGTGAATAAGGAGGTAGATACATTATACGACCACCTTTGGAAATATAAAAAACCGCCCTTTGGGAAAAATCAAACCGCCCATTGGATGAATCAAAACCGCCCTTTGGAAAAATTAAAACCGCCCTTTGGCATTGGAGCGACTGTATGTTTATATTAAAATGTTCCAATTATAACATTGTTTATTCGTTATCTTACAATGAATACCGTCGAGACATTTCATCACTAGGATAAACTAAGACGGAGTTGAAAACTATCCAGAATACGCCTGGGGTCGCAATGATTGGACACTCAAATTTAGCTCTCTTTCACCCGGTCTGTTACCTATTTTTTAGATTGGCTGCGCGGCTTTTCATTTTTTAATGAGAGTAAAAGAGAGACGGAAGAAGGATCTCGAAAAAAATGATTAAACATCTGTCAAAACGCCCTTGTCAGTTGCGATTGCAATACCAGCTTACTTTGCACAACTGGAAATTTAAGAATGAAACATTATGTTTACACCTAGTTAAATACAATAAATCCTTATATTTTGGCTGCAGTAGTAGCTAAAGATCAAATACCATTTCTCGGATGTGTCAATTAACTACATGGCACATATACATTCATCAGTCCCTTAATTACGTGTGATCCCTCAAATCATCCATGTACACGCGATAAAAAGGTCAATTATAGCACTAGCAAAAAAAACAGCCAATCAAAGGAGACTGAATTATTTTTCTCTGACCCTTTAAATCTACGTGAGTGTGTTTTTCACACATTTCTTTTTCTTTCCCTCATTGTAATAATAAATAAAGCAACAATGTCAGACATGTCAGATGACGATAACCAGCCTCTCGAGCCTACTCTTCAAAATATTTTAGACCAAAACTCTCTTCATTGGATTTTTGTTGGTGGAAAAGGTGGTGTCGGTAAGTAAATGAAAGCCATCACCCATGGGAAACTTGATGAGTTAATTGTCCTTTAATAGGTAAAACTACCACTTCTTGCTCTTTGGCTGTTCAACTCTCCAAGGTCCGTGAGTCCGTCTTGTTGATTTCAACAGATCCTGCTCATAATCTTTCCGACGCGTTCGGTCAAAAGTTTTCTAAGGAGGCAACTCAAGTCAATGGCTTCACCAATCTTTATGCCATGGTAAGTTGTCTAATGTCACTAAGTTTATCTTTTACTAAACATGAGCTTTCGGACAGGAAATTGATCCCACTTCCAGTATTCAAGAGATGGTTGAACAATGTAAGTTGAATATAGCTTGACAGTAAAAAAAAAAAAAAAAAAAAAAAAAAAGAGAGAGAGACAACTTTGAGCTGATGTATTCTTTGGGTGGGGATATTATAGCCGATCAAAATAACCCAATGGGTGGTATGATGCAGGACTTGGCTTACGCAATTCCTGGTGTTGATGAAGCCATGGGTTTTGCCGAAGTTATGAAGCAAGTAAAGACAATGTCTTATTCTGTTGTTGTGTTTGATACTGCACCTACAGGTCATACACTTCGTTTCTTGTCATTCCCTACTGTGCTCGAAAAGGCCTTGGCAAAGATCAGTGGTCTTAGCAGTCGTTTCGGCCCTATGGTTCAACAAGTATCAGGTATGATGGGTGTTAATGCAAACCAAGAAGATATGTTCTCCAAATTGGAAGAGATGCGTTCTGTCATCACCGAAGTAAACAACCAATTTAAGGATCCTGTAAGTGTGTGAGGATTAAGCTTGTATGATTAGAGGTACTAATTAGGCTATGAATTTACTAGAACATTACTACCTTTGTTTGTGTGTGTATCTCAGAATTCTTGTCGTTATATGAAACTGAGCGTATGATTCAGGAATTAACATCCTATCACATTGACACTCATAACATTGTTGTCAATCAATTACTGTTCCCCAAGGAAGGATCGAATTGTGAACACTGTATTGTCCGTAACAAGATGCAGCAAAAATATTTGGATCAAATTTATGACCTTTATGAAGATTTCCACATCATTCGTATGCCTTTATTAACAAAGGAAGTGCGTGGTGTTGAAGAGATCAAGGAATTCTCGAAAATGTTGGTTGAACCTTTTGACGAAAAGAAATAAAGTAATTTTTGTATGTGTGTGTGCGTGCTTCTTGTATAACTGTAACATCATTGTATGTCAGCAGTAGTTTATCTGTAGTGATTGATGTCCTGAGTATTCTCTGTATTTCTTGATCTATATTTCAGTAAAGATGCCAATGAACCATCGTGAAATAAACTTTTTCTGATTCAGCCAATCAAAAGCACTCCGCTTGTTCAACCACAAAGTTTTTCATGTTTTTGTTTTTCCCCCCTCCCCCTTTTTTCTTTCTTTATTCAATCTAAGATAAATCAAGATGGTAGCTGAAACCAAGTACTACGACATTTTGGGTGTTGCACCTACTGCTTCAGAGACTGAGCTTAAGAAGGCTTACAGAAAGCTCGCACTCAAATACCATCCTGATAAGGTTTGTTAAGAAACGAAATACGTCTATGAACGTATGACTCATATAGCTTTCATCTAGAATCCTGCTGCTGGAGACAAGTTCAAGGAAATCTCTCACGCATACGAGATTCTCTCTGATTCAGAAAAGAGAGATGCATACGATCATTATGGTGAAGAAGGATTAAGCGGTCAAGGTGGTCATGGACATGGAATGAATGCTGAAGATTTATTCTCCCAATTGTTTGGTGGCGGAGGAGGTGGTATGTTTGGAGGAGGAGGAGGACGTCGTGGTCCCTCGGGTCCTCGTCGTGGTAAGGACATGATGCACCAACTCAAGGTCTCCCTTGAAGATTTCTACTTGGGTAAGACCAGCAAACTCGCCCTTCAAAAGAACGTTCTTTGTGTCAAGTGTGATGGTAAGGGCGGTAAAGAAGGAGCTGTTCAAATGTGTAGAGGTTGTAATGGTCAAGGTGCTCGTATTATGATGCGTCAAATGGGCCCTATGGTCCAACAATTCCAACAAACTTGTCCTGATTGTAATGGTCTTGGTGAGATCATCAACGAAAAAGATCGTTGTAAGCATTGTCTCGGTAAGAAGATCATGAGTGATAGAAAGATCCTCGAAGTTCATATCGAACGTGGTATGCGTGGTGGCCAAAAGATTACTTTCTCTGGTGAAGGCGACCAAGCCCCTGGTATCATCCCAGGTGATATCATCATCCAATTGGATGAAAAGCCTCATCCCCGTTTTACACGTCAAGGTGATGATCTTATTTATGAAGCAAAGATCGACCTCTTGACTGCTTTAGCGGGTGGTCAATTTGCTGTCCCTCATTTGGATGACCGTGTTCTCATGGTCACTGTCATTCCCGGTGAAGCTATCCAACCTAATATGGTCAAGGTTGTTCCTAACGAAGGTATGCGTATGCAACGTGTGGATAGCCATGGCCATCTCTTCATCAAGTTTACTGTTGAGTTCCCTCAAGCCAACTGGACCGATGAAAACACATTAAAGAAGTTGGAATCTATCTTGCCTTCTCGTGCTCCTATTCCTTCTTTCGGCAACAAGCATTTAGAAGATGTTGTGTTGGCCAATGCTGAAGGTTATCAAAACAGAGGCGGTGCTTCTTCTTCTGCTTATGATGAGGATGAGGAAGACCATCAACAAGGTGGTCCAGGTGTTCAATGTGCTCAACAATAGACAGCATAGACTATTCCCTCACATTGCATTTACAATATTAATAAAATCACACTAAAAAGAGTTTACAAAAAACTTTGCACGCACCAACATTTATCCTAAAGTCTTATGCGTTTCTTTGGTTTCTTCCAAGCGTGGGATACAGTTTTTTTAACTCCTCCGTCCTTGCATATGATGACACATGCATTGAAAGATACGTTTACATGCACGAAATGATGACAGAGATATGTTTGTTACCCTTCATAGTATATGTATACATATGTATTTGTCGTGCAAATATAAAATACCATAATTTACTAATTCATGTAACAAACAATGATACACGCAATGTACAACAATACCGTAAAACAAATGCTTTTCACACGATCGTACGCTATCTTCTCGGAGTTTTTCGACACTTAAAAAAAAGCATAAATCGTCATTAGTATCCATGATGCAAGCAAATAAAAATTAAAGAGTACCAAGTGTATGAGCTCACTCATGCCAGCGATATATAATCTGTCAATAGAACGATGGGTACTCCGCAAGCTTAATTCAAACAATATGGATAATGACAGATCTGTTGTACTAAAAGGTTATTTCCCCACAAAAAGAAACGGTGATACGGGCGGGTGAAACAAGCATAAGCATTTTGCCGAATATGTATAAATTCCAATCTATTTGCTTCCTTCATATCTTTTTCTTCAATCCTTTTTTCTTCTTCTTATAAAAACATGTCTAGTAATCAAACTGTACAAGGTGTATCCATTTTGGCTTCCTATAGCCCAGAACAAGCGGAAATCTTATCCACAGAGGCTTTAAAATTCATTGCTACATTACAACGTAGTTTTAATGCAACCCGTAAAAACTTACTTACACAGCGTAATGACCGTCAGAAAGAAATTGATCGTGGGGTGTTACCTGATTTCTTGCCCGAAACTGCCCATATACGTAATGATCCCAATTGGCGTGCTGCTAAACCTGCTCCCGGCCTTCAAGACCGTCGGGTCGAAATCACTGGTCCCGTCGACCGTAAAATGGTCATTAATGCTTTGAATTCAGATGCATTGACCTATATGGCTGATTTTGAAGGTAACTTGAATTTTTTTGCGGGAAAGAAGTAAGCGGATGATAATTCATAAATATATATGTGTGCATAGATTCAACTGCCCCTACTTGGGACAACCTTTTGAATGGTCAGATCAATCTTCGTGATGCTATTAATGGTACTATCTCATTTACTAATCCTGCTGGCAAAAAATACGAGTTGAAGGGTCGTACGGCTACATTAATTGTCAGGTAAAACAATCAGAATTCATATACAAGAAAAAATGTTTACTAAAAAGCTATTCTGTATAGACCTAGAGGCTGGCATATGGTTGAAAAACATGTGTTGGTAGATGGTGAACCAATGTCTGCATCTATTTTTGATTTTGGCTTGTTCTTTTTCCATAATGCTAAAAACCAAATTAAGAACGGTTTGGGACCTTACTTTTATTTACCAAAGATGGAGTCCCATTTAGAAGCAAGGTGATACTAAATAGTGATATCATTCAAAGCAAAAAATACATTTACTTATCAAACCCAATGAAATAGATTATGGAACGATGTTTTCAATGCATCTCAAGACATGCTTACTATTCCCCGTGGTACTATTCGTGGCACTGTCTTGATTGAAACAATCTTGGCTGCTTTTGAAATGGACGAAATTATTTACGAGCTTCGAGATCATTCATCTGGTTTAAACTGTGGTCGATGGGATTATATCTTTAGTTTCATCAAGAAGTTCCGTCAATACCCTCAATATGTGTTACCTGACCGTTCCGATGTATCGATGACTGTTCCCTTTATGAGCGCCTATGTCAATTTGTTGATTCAAACCTGTCATAAACGCGGTGTGCATGCTATGGGTGGCATGGCTGCACAAATCCCAATCAAGAATGACCCTGAAGCCAATCAAGAGGCAATGAAGAAAGTCCAGGCGGACAAATTACGTGAGGTGACAGCTGGTCATGACGGTACTTGGGTGGCTCATCCCGATTTGGTAAAGATCGCACTTGAAATCTTTAATGAGCATATGCCTCAACCAAATCAATTGTTTGTACGCCGTGAAGATGTGTCTGTTCATCAAAGTGATCTTTTAAACGTCAACTTCAAAGGCAAGATTACAGAGCATGGTATTCGAGATAATATACAAATTGGTTTGGCCTATATGGAGTCTTGGTTAAGAGGTGTTGGCTGTGTCCCGATTCACCATTTGATGGAAGATGCAGCAACATATGAAATCAGTCGCTCACAGCTCTGGCAATGGGCACATCATCAATCCGTTACAGCCGAAGGTATTAAAGTCACAGGAGACTACTGCTTAAAGGTGCTTGACGAAGAAATTGAAAAGCTCAGACAGGAACTGGGATCAAAATATAAAGAATCTAAATATGACGAAGCTAAAAAAGCGTTTGCTACCAATATTACAGGTGAAAGATACGATGACTTTGTAACTACTATGCTTTACGATGATATTTTGTCGATTGGTTCTAAACCTAGATTGTAATCACATCCCCCTGCTTTCGTTGCATACAACATATAATAAATAAACAAAACAGGAGAACTCTGAGTGCCAAATAAAACTTTTTTTTTAAAAGAGCGTATGTCTAAAAAAGATCGACAGAAATATATAAATATATACCTTTTTCTTTACTCCATTTACTTTTATTTTCTGAGACTAGATTGTTTTTTTTTTCTGCTTAAAAAAAGACACTTTCACGAAACTATATACATATATATATATATTTATATAAAATAAAAATAGAATTAATATGGCACTACCAAAGGCAGCTAATTACTTTATTGTAATCTACCTTGTATGCTCCATCTTGTACACATCAACCTATTTACTGGGTTTTGGGAAAAGCACTTCCAAAGCTAGTGTCTCCTCAGGCATGAGCGTTGCTAGTTTACAACAACACTATCTCGGCAAACAACAAGTAGATTGGACAAACTCGCTTGGTAAAAGACCTAATATATTACTATTATTATTTTTATTATCATCTCGACTAAAATTATAATTAACTCGTTTTTTAGATGAAGTTGTTGAATCCACACCAGAGGATTTCGTATTAAGTAAAGCCTTTTCAGAAACAATGGGTCCTTCCAAGGTCATCCCATACTACTTTAAAGCAACTGAAAATTTCGACCATGAAGAAGTGACTATTGCAACCCTGGTTACTTACAATCGATTCAAAGTGCTCGGAAGACTTGCTTCTCATTACAAAGGTCCTGTTTCTGTCGCTCTTCACGTGAATGACGATGGTCAAAAGCAACAAATCTTGACGGATCTTCACCAACTTTATGCTGACAATGAAGACTTGAGACGCTATGTTGATCTCCATCTGGTTGTCGACAAATTCGACCGTCAATTCAACATGTGGCGTAACGTGGCTAAATTCTTTGCGCGTACCGATTTCATCATGATGCTGGATGTCGACTTTTATCTTTGTACAGACTTTAGAAAATCATTGAAAAAGCAGCCTGAATTAATGGATTTATTGAGATCCGGTAAAGGTGCTATTGTTGTGCCTGCTTTTGAATACGTTGATGAAAGTGACGGTGTCGACTGGAACGATTTCCCTAAAGACAAAAAGGAATTAATGGTGGATGTCGAGACTGAGAAGCTTGATATGTTTCATAGAGGCTGGAAGCGTGGTCACGGCTCAACAAATTATAAGAAATGGTACGAGCAAGTGAAGCCTTACAAGGTGACCGATTATAACTATTCATATGAACCCTATGTGATCTTTAAAAAGGAAGGAACTCCATGGTGTGATGAGAGATTTGTTGGTTACGGTGCAAACAAGGCTGCTTGTTTGTTTGAAATCTTTTTGGCTGGTATCGATTATTGGGTCTTGCCTGGCGATTTCTTGATTCATCAAACACATTATTATCCTGAAGACACAAGAGCAAAAGAGGTAAAGTGGGCTGTATTTGTGTAAATTTACAAAAATACTGACTCTTTTTTCTTTTACAGCGTACGTACAATAAGAAATTATACGATTATTATAGAGAAGAAACCTGTCTTCGTTATGCTCGTATCATGATTGCCGCTAATGAATGGAACACATCAAAATCTGCCAACCTCAAGAAAGAATGTAATAGAATTCGTGGTTTCAATGATGTTATTCAAAAAGTCGCTTCTGAACACAACGAATTATAATATTTTATCTTACCCCCTTCCCCTTTTTCTCCCCCACACAAAGCCTTGGCAGTCGTATAAATAAATGTTTTTTTAATTAGCGATTGACGCACGCTCATCAATTAAAAAAAAACAAAAATATATAGACGTAGTGTCGGAACGGATGAAAGCAATCCCGTAAGTACAATTGATGTAATTAAGGCAATGTCCTTGATAGGTGGAATTTTTCTTTTTTCTGTCTTTTTTAATGTTACCCAATCCAAGGAGGGAAGTAATTAGGTCTTGTGAAACGGCCGGTCAGACAAAAAAGACCATCTATATTAAGATCATGTGTAGAAATCAAAATTTTTTATCAACCATTAATGACTCTCCTAACAGAGTTGGTATATTGATGAGGTGTACGGAATAACCTGAATATAGTATGCCTTACTTACAGTTAAAGTTGTTAAAAGACGAAACTATCGACAACAATATTTGTGGTGTGCTAACATGTTAAGCTAAATTTCAAGTTAATTTGTAGTAAGAAAGGGTCGTACATAGTTCAAATTTAATAAATAAATAGGATCATGCAAGAGGCTTTTACCTTGGCAGGATCAACACGCAATACCAAGTATCGTTTCCATGAGGTATAGTTTAAAATCGCACAGCCTAATATTAGACACACGATCCAACAGATCATTTAATATTGCGTACTTGTGTAAGAGACGAGGATGGTCTTTTGTATTAAAGAGTAATCACTAGTAGAGAAGTTGGGGCAAACTCGGTATTTTGTTTATGTGTACAGCACACCCTTTATGCAACTATTTGATATATATATACAAACATCAAGTCCTAATTTACAAAACATCAATAAGGGATAAATCGTACATTTTTTGCCTGCCTTTTTCTTTTGAATATAACACTGTATAATAGTATTATATTTTCGAGATAAATAATCCGCCAAGCATGTAAAGGAGACAACAGGTAGTACTTCTTTAATTAATTCAGTACCAACGGCAGAAATCACTGATACAACAGAAAACACACATGATAAGAGAAATATACATAGCCAACTATACGAGTGCTATCGTCAATATACAAGTGAAAATAGACACTGAACTCTTCAAATGTTTATATTTAATTATTACGCAAGATGAGTAGGACGATTTTTATTGGCTCATATTTAATTTACAAAATTCCTTATCAGATCTTTTATTTTTTTATTTCAGTTAAATATTTGGGGGATACCCCGAGGCATGAATTAGAATCACTCTTTGTATATGAAATAAACCTGCCTCGAGGGGGATCGCATCCACTTGTTAAAAAGCGAGTAATGGAGGAAGCACCTGTTCTTGAAGGAGAATCTAGAAACCTGAGTCGTCGTCTCGAACTCTGCTTTATCTTTGACAAGAATAAAGGGAGTGAGGAAAAGTCGAATTGAGAGAACTTTGGTTTCAATAGGAGGTGACAGTCTTCTTGGAGACTGGCACGTTTTCAGCGGGAGTGGCTTCTTTCTCTTCCTCTTCTTCTTCTTCCTCCTCTTCTTCTGGAGTAGGCTCGGGTTCACCATCTATCATTTAAGTATGTTAGACATTGTGGACTAGTCAGATAGATTAAATACTTACTAAGCTTACGGTTGACTTCCGCAAGAGTAGAGTTGTAAGAGAAGACGTTGGTTTGATTAAATGGATTATCAGCAGACTTTTGGAACTCCTTGTACATGATCTCCTTGAGTTGACTCAAACGAAGACCAGGATATTGAGATCTGAAATTCTTGATCTCTCTAAATAGATAAATAGTCAATATATATATATATACGATGATTAAAATAATAATACGAACTAACCTTTCTTCATACTCCTTTAAGGCATTCTTGAAACGACGTTCAGGATGCTTCTCAATATCCTTTTCGGTAAGGATGGGCCTTCTAGCAACAGGCTCTTCGTCGTACAAAGTAGTAGGAATGGTTTTCTTGGAAACAATCTTCTCGGTAGTAAACAAAGTCTTCTTGGGCATATAGTTGGGTTTAGGGGCCTTGGGTTTGTTAAGATTCTTCTCTTCCTCAGCCAAAATTCTTTGAGCCTCTTGCTTCTTGAGAGCTAAAGCAGCCTTCTTTTCAGCCTCAAGTTCCTTCTTGTCATTCTTCTTGGCTCCTTTAGCCCACTTGGCATCTTCCTTTGCACTCAATTCAGCTCTCTTTTGCTCTTCCTTTTCAGCTCTTGAAGAAGCCTTGCGATTGTTAGCAGCTTCAACCTTGGTGTTAGCAGTCTTCTTGGCCATGTTTGATATTACTTTAAAGAGAAAAAAAAGTTTAACTATTTCTTATCAGATCTTTTCGGGGGTTTTATATAGTTTTTCTGAGTATAAATTTTTGATCCTCAACCCCCCTGGTACGAAATCCGCAGCAACGAGAGAGAAAACACCGTTGATTAATTAATAAGCGAATTGTGACATACTAATATAAACAAACACATTTATAGCATATTAGATTTTTTAATAAATATGGTATGTATGAGATAAATCAGTTGATATTCAAAAGTCGAATGTAAAAAGAAAACCTTTCCGAAAAAGCATATATGTCAGTTATATTAAAATATCTCAAGATCTTATCAGATTAAATAATTTTGCTACGCATACGAAAAAAATCAAGGTGGGCCGTTTTTTTCCGATCCCACGCTAAAGAGTCGTACACTATGAAATTGAACAAAAGTCTATGAGCAAATGTTCGATCAGTGATATTCGTTTAATACATAGATTTTTGTTCCTTAGATAGCCTGTCTTCATGCCAATGCAAATGGTGCTTTGTCTTAACCCCAATGCGAGTAGTGTCTGCAAGACACCATAATGTGATTCTCTATTTGTTCATAATGGACCAGTCCCGTTAATCGAAACCTAAATAATGATAGTTATACGCGGGGATTGATTAATTTTTATCATACTCAAGTATAAGCATCAAAAAAAAGTATGGGGATAGCCCAAATAAACAAATTTTGCTGTCTGATTTATTTCAAAAGTTCTCAAATATCCAAACTGGACATACTAAAAGATGTAATAATTACAAATATAAATGTCTAAAGGGTCAGAATCAATTATTTATTCTAATTTACTGATTTAAGCATGGACAAGCGTCAAAGGCTCATCCAGAACTACCGTTCTGGTCGAAGAAAAACCTGTTTTATATTCTTCTTCATAGCTAAGCATTCTCAACGAAAATTCAAGGGAAGAGTTATAATTGGCGGGAGTGATTTCTAGACAGAGGTGTGTTGGGCGAAATATATGGTTAGGGAAAACAAAGGTTTCCAAATGGCTTGAATAACGTATCGTTTGTTTGGGATAAATTGCCTCTTTTGGGGAGTTTTCGGAATAGGTGACCCGTACTATTTATGCCGATAATGATGATCCGTTAAAAATGGTTGTTATAGAAGAAACTTGGTTCTTATTACCTAGTTCTACTTCAAAAGTATCGCTGGGAAGATTAACAATGAGCTTGCAAGAAAGGCCTGTGGACGGAATCAATTGCCCTTTTTTAAGAATCACTATTGTAGATTCCTCATCGGTTACGGTGATCCTTTCACTTCTCTGATTGTGGCCATACACTGAGAATGACCCGCTGTTTCCCTTTTGGAGACTAAGACCATACGTTGCACTTGATGCTTGATGAAAAATACCTGTTGTAAAACTATTATACATATATGACTTCATGTACGCGACTGGCTCCATCAACTGGTTGATTGTTTCTTGCAAAATAAAAGCGGTGGTGTCTTTCTCCTTTAATTCTATACTACTATTTACCAACCTTTGGAGTATCGTAATATAAACATTGTGAAGAGGGGTGTATCTTGCTTTACCAAACATATCTTCAATAATAAATATATAATCGATTTCGTAGCTCTCAAAAGATTCACCATCCACCAGTGAGGATGCTGTAATATTTGCAAGGTTTTGTATGGCAGGCTTTAGACCAATATCAATAATATCTCGAAGTGATAGACAGACATGGCAACCATCACAATCATCATCAATGATATTACGATCCATGTCAAAATTTGTTTCAGTTGACGAAAACTAAATTGAAGGATAATAGAAAAGCGTCATTAAATAATTTGCTCAAATATTTTTAAACCTTGGGTACTTGCAAGTTTTGATATATGTAATTTCATTTTCTTGATGAAAGTCTTAAAATTACGAAATGAATCCAAATCACATCCACATGTTGTGATTTTTTGGTTATTTGATCTTGCATATTTCCATATGTGATTACATATTTCATCAATGATGTTCTTAGTTGATATTATTTTGTCTTTCACAATAATTGTAGATGCATCTTCACGAGATCTCTTTTGGACAACAACCTGGTGTAACGTAAGTTGTATATATGTTGGATGTAGTTGTACTATAAGACAGTATGACTTCAGTTTAATGTTCAACAAGAGTACTTGCTGTATTTCAGACAATATTCCTTCTCCTCGAGTAATTATACGCGTTTTTTGATATTCGTCAAATTGGGGTAGTAATAGACCGTTTCCAACTAGTAAGTCTCGAAGATTGTTTTTATATCCGACAGCACTATCCAGTAACAATTTTTCAATAGAAAAAACAAACCCGGTATTCATATCTTTCCAATCATCTATAAAAATATCGTCTAATTGCCTGTCAATCGAGTTTTTAAGGGAGGATAGATACATCATAAAAAAAATATGAATGTATTTTGGCTGAGATATAATTACGAATTTTTCATTTGCTTTGACATTAGATTTTTCATTTGATGCAAAGAAAAATTCATCCATGGCTTTGATCTTCTTTGAAAAAAATTCGTCGATATTCGTTCTTGCTTCTTTTAAAGCAAGCTTGTATCTTGACGAAAAATAGTTTTGTTCAGCTTCTAATATCCCTTCTGTAATTTGGGCCGTTTTCTTCTATTTTGATGATTTATCTCTGTTGAGATAATTTATGAGTTTATAATTTTTTTAGAGTTGTAATACAGGAAATGTCTATGAGTTATCCTTTAATAATTCTATCCTTAATATCTAACCTTCCTTTCACTTTAATAAGATTTTTTTTCATATTGCTTTCCATACGCCCAAAAGAGATATTTAAAATGTCGCCGAAATTCTCATCCATAAAACATTTTAGTCTATAAGTACTCACCTAGTTACTAGGATTATAAAACCGTATTACCTTTGGATCAAAATTTCACCTTTTACTGATTTGAAAAACTGGCCTCTGGTTTGTAGATGAAGAATCAAAAAAATAATTTAAAGGTCTTATATAGCTATTGTAATCCAGTTCAGTAATTAGAGAGATACGTTTTTTTTTTCCTTTACTACCTGGTAAATCTGCTACAGTGTTTCACTTTGCCTTTTATATTGATGCTTGCAGATCGAATATCAATTGTATTGGATAAAATATCTAAAGTATTATCAAGAAAAAAAAATAGTAAGCATGCGTAATTCTCAATTACTCAATTTAGCAATATATAACACCACGCGGACTACCTATCATTACGATATACTGTGGCTGATCGTCTTTAAAAATTGGAGATACTATAGGGTCTCCCCAATTGTCGAATTCGATGTTTCCGGAAATAATTGAAGGGGCTGTACGTGCATTAGTCTTACGTAAATGCTGTTGAATAAGAATTTTACTGCCGTTTCTGATATTATTTATAGTTTGTTCGGAGAAGTCAAATGTAATTGTTGATCTATATCCAAGATGCTTTATAATGTACTCTTGGACAGAATTTTCGAAATTGTGTATAAAAGTATTTTTAAATTCATCTTTGTCGATCGGGCATGATATGTGTGTTGTATTGCTGCTTTTGTATTTTGGTGGGATTTCCTGTTCAAGTAGAGTATTGATTTGAGAAAAAAAATTCAAGTAAGGCGTATGAAGCATGGTCTCTAAGTATCTTTCGCCTTTAGTAGAATCCTGAAATTTGTCTTTCCCGTCTCCCTCTCTCTCTTCCTCTGATTTTTTGTTCAATTTATCACAATATTATTTGTAAGTTAATACCTAGAATTGGACATGTGTAGCTAGTACTGGTAGTTTATGGTACCTTTTTCGGTAAAGTCATCCAGTGCGTCAAAGTAGCTCTTCAGTACGCGACCGTCTGGATTATTATATTGGTTTTCTCTCATTGCCATCATAAATTCCTGGTATTTTCCATCTTTTTTTTTTTTTTTTTTTAAAAAAAACAAAAAACAAAAACGTTTAAAACAATTGTGTGTATTTATCGGTTAGAAAAATAGTACCTACATTTTATTCCTACAGAATCTACAGGAATCGTGAATCGAAAAGCTTTAATCACTCTGGAAGTATAAAACGGCTCAATTATTCCAAGGGGGGGAGTATGAGCTGAGAAAATATCTAAAGCCAAGATACAGTGGTTGCCGACTAGCGTTGGTTTAAACATCAGAAACTGCTTTCCTTGTTCAATTGAAATATGATTTTTTTTATCGTGTTTGGAAAATTGGAGGAGACGGAAATTCGATTCTAGTTGTGTAAAAATCAGTAGTTTTCCGAAATGATCATCATTCCGAAGCACACCCGCTCCTACAAAAAGTGGACGAATCAGATGTTCTTGTATTCCATAATTCCAATGCGTGGGTATAGTCATCGCGAAGTAAAAATAAGTATACGGCACGCGATTTTGATCATCGATGAGTGTTAGTTGCTGCAAAAACAGCCGTACACCTCTGAGAATTGCTTTATCTCGTACATTTTCAATAGACGCTTGCTGCCTTAAGTATACATCATTAAGTTCCATAAGAACATTTTGTACATAAGATGTCTCTTTGAGATTATGTGTGGGAGGATCTGCGAACTTTCTCCAACCGGTTTCCCTAATTTTTCCGCTAGTGGTGTCATAAATAATACTTAGACTCTTTTTACTGTAATATTCACCTATATAAAAGAAAAGAACGGTTATTAAATGCATTAGTAGCTATTAGAAGAAATATGCTTACTTTGTTAATTTAAAACTGTCTTTGTTGGGATTTCTGACACCATTTAAAAAGTTTCCACGTAGGCCAACTTTTCATCAAAACCTGGTTTATATGTATCAATAATGCTTTTTTTTTATTGCATACATTGCTAATAACAGGTTAATTGCTTACATATGTGCAAACAGTAGGGATGCTGAGAATAATCATATTCAAACATGCTTCAACTCAACTTTTCTTCTAGAAAAAGAAAAGGGGAAAAAGGGTGCACACTAAAAATCCGTGACACAATCTTTAAATGACCAAGCCAAGAGTGTGACCAGATACTTTTCTGTACGATGAAAGACTACATATTCTATTCCAGCTAGTACATTGGCAAACTTAAAGTTACATGAGTTCATCGGGTCGATATGCTTAAGACTATGTCAATACGACTTTTGTTACGTGTTTCTTGATATGGCAAGTCTTCGTTCGACGTGGACAGCTAGAAGGTGAAAATTACAATAGATGACAACAGAGCATAAAACTTGGCATTTAATGAAAGGGGTGGGTTGTGTTACACCCATTTAAAATATTTTAGATCTTTCAAACTAAAATATCCAAAAAAAAGGGGGGTCTGTTTATATTAAAAAAGTTAATCAAACAAAAGAGAAAAAGCAAATGGTTCAAATTTGATACCATCACCATTATAGAATTTAGAATTGAATTCAACCCAAATCAATCTCAATGCATGAAGGAAAGCCGATAAGCCTTCCATGCACAATAAAATACCAATGGTCAAGACAAACCACATGGCAAAACCCAGTACCAAACCAACCACGGCAATAGGACCTGTCATGGAGAACCAAATCTTGAGTGTCATATCCCACAATACACTGGATAATTGGGCATGCGCAAGAGATAAAGCCCATAGACGGAGATAAGAAGCCGTATTTGAAATACAATTTAAACAAAATTCAATGGTATGAATCGTTTGATGGATCATAACCTCACTAAACTCAAACTGTACATGTTGATGTAAGTGTTTTGCCATCCTTGGTTTCTTCAGTTTCTTTCTTACCTCTTCTTCTTCGTCTTCTTCTTCAGCATTTGCGGCTTCGGTAGCATTGGAAGCTTCTGCTCTTGTAGAAGCCTCTGTAGCAGCCACAGCAGCCGTACCCGATTCCAAACCGTCCTCTGACAGGCCAATGGCATGATATTGATGCTTTTCATGTTGTAACTTGAGATAATAAGGCTTTGCAAACCACATCCAAGGCACACAAATCAAAGCCACGCTAATCAGCACAAGCTGTACCGGTCCCTATGTAATACAAATAACGTGAGTTTTTCACCCCTACTTTTTTTTCTCTAGATCTAAAGAGCTGTTTACTTGGCCGGGGAATAATTGATCTTGAGGGTTAACTTGTCCCGGTGTTAAGAACATGTAAATCAGCATGTTTAATAAATTGGGTGGGGGGTTTCTGATATGATTGCCTGCACTGTCTAATTCCCACCAATTGATACTCCATTTATACATGATGCAAAAGATTAAATAACCAAAGACGGATTCCATAAAGAGGATTTGTGGGAGAAATTCTAACCAGATGAAAGCATTCTTTTTGTAGTACAAATGATTAAAGATGTTTAAACAAATGGCAAATGACATCTATGTAGTGAGATTAGTTTTTGTTTGGATGCTTTAAAAAAAAGCATCAAGAAAAAAAAACTTACATGAATAACACCAATGATGATGGCTTGCTTCATCTTGTATGAATTCGAAAAGAGTAAAAAGTTTTCAGATCCATGCCAAGCCTACACAAAGAAAGAAAAAAATAAATTAAGAAAAAAAGAACAGAGGTATGACACAAGGGAAAGACTTACGGGGTCAAAACCAAAGGCATAGACGTTACCATTGGGTATTCCTTCTACGGTTTCAAAGGAAGTGTAATTGGATGGCAGATCGAAACCGGACTTGAAGAGATTGAGAGATAAGGAAAATACGTCATTGTAAATACAACCAGTGAAAATCGAAAAGATGGCCATTAAGAGCATCATGTAGCGACCACTGAAAAGCATGGAAAAGATTTCATCCTTGACACCAGCCAAAGATTTCTCGTTTAAGACTAAATAGAGAGCCAAGCAAAGCAGGAGACATCCATGACCGATATCGCCAAACATGATGGCAAACAAAAATGGGAAGGCGACAATAGTAAATAGACCCGGGTTGACTTCTCGATAACGCGCAATACCATAGGCATCAATGATACTTTGGAATCCTTCCGAGAACTTGTCGGTGCGATGATAGGTAGGTGGTTTTCTTTTGGTGTGAAGTTCAGTTAGGACAGAAGGCATGTTGGTACCGGAATATTCAATAGCGTTCTTCAAGGCAATATGAACAATGGGTACATCCATCTTGGCAGCCCAGCCCTCTGCAATCAAACATTTACGATTGACATCGTAATTAAATAAATTCATGGTATGGTAGATGGCTTTTTCTTTCTTGACGGTTGTTGTCCAAGCCGTGATATTATCTGCGACTTTCATCAACTCCTGTCTACGGGTGGTCTTTGTTTGAGCCAATACGATATCCAGATCCTTGATGCGCTTGGTGACTTGAAGCAGAGCATCATTGCGTTTGGTGGAAGACTCATCAATAGTATACAAGGTACCACCCATACTCTCTGAAATTTTTTTGATCTTGTTGATGACTTGATGACCGTGAGCAAAGATGGCAAATACGTTCTTGGTGACGGTCTTGTCGGAATCAGAAGGATCAATGACAGGTTCATCAATTTCAGCAAAATTCATGAACAAATTACCACGCAAGACTCGCCAAAGTACACGTTCAAAGGTGATAATTTTGGATCGTGGAATGACACCTGTGACATAACCTAGATGGTTATCTGTGGGTTGCTCCACGTCATCCTCCATCAAGAGTGGCTCTGAGTCCTGCAAACGCGAGCCCGCCTACAATAATAAAAGGAGGAAATGGGGAGAGAGAGAGAGAGAGAGAGAGAGAGAGAATTGAGCATATGAATGAAGGTTAAGGAAATTGTGTTTCAAAAATCATACTTGAGCAAAGAAAACAGACGATTCTTTCAGGACGTGTCGGAGTTCGGTGATTTGCAGATTGGATTGCTGAAGTGTTTCAAAGTACTCATTCATTTGTGTGATACGGTTTTCCAGGTTCTTTAGATTCTCTTCTAAATCATCGATCTGTTGCGGTGTACGAGCAGTGATGGTGGATACGTCAACGGGTGCAGATTGAATATCCGACTTTTCAATCTGTGCCTGAAGGAATCCTTTTTTTATGCAACGGTTACTATGGATATGAAACAATGAAAATGATACTTACGACATTGTCTTTCCATCTCATCCAGTCTTCTTATTTCAGATACAAAAGTGCGTTGAAATGCATTGGTAGAGGGGTTCAGCTATATTCTTTGGTATAAGTAAATATTTTTAAAGGGACGCGACAAATCAAAACTTACATCACTAAATTGAACTTTTCCTAGCTCGCCCAACTCGGCTACACAGCTATGTGCCACTTCAGCTGGGATAAATAATTGGATCAATGACATTTCTTCCGAACGGAACAAGGTCGTTGAGGACGCCATCGTGCCAAAAAAAAAAAAAGATGAATAAGTGAAAAAAAAAAAGGGGGAGGAAGGGGAAGGGCAGGATTTTAAAACTGTTTCCGCTCTCCCGTTTTTTTTTTTTCTATTTGGTAAATGATGACGTTGAATTAAATTTTGTGGTTCCGTATTAAGAGGCCCTTTTTTATTTATTCCAGTCTTCCCTTTCTTTTTGTTTTTCTTACCTTTTCACATTCTTTCTTTTACTTTAACATGATTAAAAACATTGGAAAACTCAAACAGGCAAGTTGAACATTAGAAGAGATGAAAGTATAAAGAGAGAAAGAGAGGCGGAGTTCCTAACGCATATTATCACACACCAAAAATAATAGTGGACGGGTGAAAAATTTGGATCTGCAAAGACAACGTTACAGACAGAAGATTTCCAGCGTCTGGAGGTAGAAACGGAAAGAAAGCGCATTGGGTATGAAAAGTTACATGCGGCAGCAGGAGTGATGCAAGTGCAGCTTGCCAAGAAGAAGATATCGCCCGAGGATAATAAATCCAAGCGATTACCTAATGATATTCTGGGTGTATGTCTCTCCAACTACGGCAATGAGTTTACGGACGACGCACCACTGGGTTCGTGCTTATTTAAGGAAAGGAATGGGGGGCAGATATTAATAAATTTTTAATAGGAGTTGCATTGATTAATTTTGGTCAAGCACAGTCCAAATTAGCCGCGCATCAGGAAGATTATGCTGAAACGATGCGCTTGGAATACATGGAAAAGCTGGAGGAAGGCTTACAACAGTTTAAAGAATACGCCGTTCTTCGTAAAAGATTGGAATCCCGTAGATTGGACTATGACGCTAAAATAGGTCGCCTTCAAAAGTCCAAAAAAGAAAAACCTGATCTAGAACAAGAAATGCAAGCGTCCAAATTAAAGTATGAGGACTCGGAATATGATGTCATTCAAAAGATGGCTACTTTGCAAGAGTTTGAAGACGAACACTGTGAAGCCCTGGCCCAGTTCTTGAATGTACAATATGATTATTTCAATCGTTCTTTACAGGTATTGAATGAGGTTAGATCTACTTGGGGTCAACCCTTATCTGCCAGTGCACGTCATAGCAACAACAACCGTTTGGCTGCTCTCTCGCGTACTTCCAGTCATACCGAAGAAGAAGTTCATGAGCCTCCTAGACGCGCCATGGGAAGCAGAAGTGCTTCCTTCAGTGATGAGTTTGCTGCTCCTCCCAGACGTGTCATGATGCCCAGTAAAAGTGAATCGATTACCGAAGAATTACCAATGCCCAGTCGTACCTTAACTCCGCCTGTATTACCTCGTAGACAATGTAAGGTGATTAATATTTCACAAAGTGGATTGTAATTAACATTCAATTGTAGCACAAGCAACACCACCACCACCAACACCAGCAATAGTACAACGCAAGGCAGTTTATGAGTTTGGAGGTGATAATGCCGATGAATTGTCTTTCCGTGTGGGAGATGTAATTACTGTGCTTGAAGAAGTGGATGAAGGATGGTGGTTAGGAGAATCTGCTGATGGACGACGTGGTATTTTTCCCGTGAATTATACAGAATTGATACAAGGTGCTGGACCACCACCTATTATACCTGCAGGACCACCCATGCCAGCTCGACCCAGTTTGTTATCAAACAGTCAAAGTTTTGTAGAAGAACCTCGTGCTGAATCGCCTTTTGGAGATGCCGCACAGAAAGGCTATTCGTATATTCGACCTAATCAACCTACACGTACCATGTCTTCTAATACCAACACGACCAGTTCTCCCATCAATTCACCCGTCCCGCGTCATAACACTACCAAAAGAGCCCCTCCCCCACCTCCTGTTTCACGTACTCCACCTGTCACCTCGTCACGTAGTTTTACTACAAACACTGTCCGCACTGCTCCTACTACGCCTCAAATTCATCTTCCCGTCACCAACGATTATTTCGAAGCGTCCTCTTCCTCTTCCTGTGGAGAGTGTGGATGTGATGATTTTACTGCCAATGTATTTAAAAAGGGACATTGTAACAATTGTTTCCACAAGCATTAGATAGATATATACTTTTTTTTTTATTCACAAAAAACCCCTCATCCAATAAATAAGCCAACAACAAATAGGGTTCTAACCAAAAATAGATTTTTTTTTAATCTGTGTAATCATCCAAAAATTGGTATATGAAGAGGAGAGAAAACAAAATAGAAAGAGAAGGGGGTGAAGGGGGTTGTTTAGAAGAGAGAACCAAACAAAAAAAGGAGTACTAATAAATATAAATATGTTTTTCCAATAAACAAGTTTTTTTTTTCTTTCTTTTTCTTTTTTCTTTTTTTTTATATGTGCAAAAATGTGTGTGTGTGTGTGTGTGTGTAAAAGAGGAGAAGGGAGGGGGATGAGAAAATATGTAGAATAAGTTTGTTGTATGTATAAAAAGTGTATATGAATTTTTTTAATATCTGTCAGGACGAAAAGAAGATGAGGAGGAGGAAGATGAGGAGGATCTAACTGCAAGCTGTGGTCGTGATGATACATATGAGGAGTTATTATTGTTGATTACACGACGAGACTAAGAAGAAAACATTTTTTTTTTAGTTTTTTTTTTTTTCTTTTTTCTTTATCATTATAACTTACTGTAGCAGAAGAGGAGGGCTGATATGGGTAGTAACCATTATTGTTGTAGAACCTTGGTCGATCGTAATACCGAGATATCGGTCTAGTGCTCTCACTATGACTAATACTACGTGATCTTATAACAGGCCTTGCGTTCACATTTACGTTTGCGCTTACAGGGCTTGGTTGTTGCCTTGCTTTCTCTTGCTCTGTCTCCTCCTCCTTGATAGGAGGAGTAGATAACAAATCTTTCATCACTTGAAATAATTTATGCTTTTCTTCTTTCAACAGTCGAATTCTCTCACGAATAACAGCAGAAGATTCCACCACTACTGGAGCACTCGTCTGCTTATCCGTGCTAGCTACAGGAGTCGTAGTGTTATTGGTGGGGGCGGGGGCGGCAAACGACGACAGAGAGGGGGAGGAAGAACTAGATGGGGCGCTTAATTCCATGAGAACATTGACAACCATGTCGGCGGTTGCGGTTGCTGTTGCCTCTTCTTCTTCTTCAAAACAGCAGGTCTCAATGGGAGGAGAAGGGAGACCATTATCGAGATGGAGAAAGGATAACTTTTCTTCATATTCGTTTGCTTGAGGAGGGGGCGTGGGAGGAGTGATTACACTAGTACGTTTCTTGAGGCGTTGTAAAATAGAAGAACGAATAGCAACGATGTTTGTAGGAGGTTGAAATTCGTATCGTTTGGTTGCCATGGTGAATAGTATAAAAAGTTTTTTTTTTTTTTTTTTATGAAAAAGAAAGAAAGAGAATCATTTTACAAAACTCTCTTTTTTTTTCATTTTTATAAAGAATCACACTAAAAAAAAAAAAAAAAAAAAAAAAAAAAGAAAAAAAAAGAAAGAGAGAGAGACATTTTTTTTTTCTTTCGCTGGTTGGGGGAGAAGTGCGTCACCTTTCCTTTACTCTTTTCCCACCTTGTACTAATCCTTATTTGATTGGGTGGTGCAAACTATTTTGGCGCATTCTTTCTCCGCGTAGTACTAGAAGATTAGATGAAATTGGTTTAAGTCTCTTTTCGTTTTTTATCTCTCTCTTTTTTTTTTCTACTGTAAAAAAAAACAGAGATTCTGCTGCAATCGGGTAAAGGGAGAGAGAAAGGAATTTTCTTTCCACGTTATATTAAAAAAAAAAAAAGAGATAGTACAACAATTAAATATTACGCTTTTAGAAAAAAGAAACAGTAACTCGATGATAAATACGCCATAGTTGACTTTTCAATATCCTTTCCAAATAGCCTTTGGATACGGATTGACACTTGTTTCTTTAAAGCAAAAAACGGTGATTTTCGTCGTATGCAGGTTTTATCAAAAACAAAATAACTTTTTTTATGTGTCTATTGACAGATGTTTCCTGTATCCCCTTTCTTTTTCCTTCTCAGCATATCGAGGAATCAATGAAGATTGAGAGAGAGTACGTTTTCGCATGCCACATGGGAATAGGAGATTATTTTTTGTATTGACACTATGACGTGGAGCAAATGTAGTGTTTGTTTGTTCAGAAAAGAAACTCATGTAGCCTTGTGTGGGAAATATGCAGCCAAAGGAAAACATCCTTTAGGTGCGAAAAACCCCCAAACAGCTGATTAAAAGGGGGGGGGTTTGTAAAAGCTAGACCTTGGTTACAAGAGAATCCTTAATTAGGATTCAGACCTGGAATTCAGGTGGTGGGCGTTTTTTTTTGTGTGCATATTTACAAAATCTAGATGAAATCCTTTTTTTTTTGCATGCAAAAAAATTTTTTTTTTCTTGTCTTACACACACATTCCGTGTGAATATTTATCACGAGTTGTTTATTCTTTTTTTTTCTTTTTTTTTTTGTTGTAAATTATGAAGATATCGATTGACCGCGAAACCTTTCACTCATAAGAAGGAGTGGTCAGTATTATAAAGCCAAGCTTAAAGATTCTTGTTTCGTTCAGGAAAAGATATACCGATTAGTGTCAGCAAACTTGCAAAGCGAAACTTAATTTTTATGAAGTAAGGAAACATTAATATTGTTTACTTTTTCATTCATTTTATAGCCGTTTCGCTGTTATAAAAATGGTAAAAAAAATTTTTATTGTTATATGAGCCAATCATTTCTTCCCCTTGCTGTGACTGTGTTTTTAAACGCAGTCACGTTGCATCACTTTCCTTATCCATTTTTCGCATTGACGTTGTGTGATGTGAGCTTCAGCCTGTTCAAACACGCTGTTGATATCCTCAAATTGAATTTTTTTTGGCACATGTGCTATTAGTTTACGAATATATTTACTTGCAGGATGAGTGACTTTGTTTTCCATGCAACAATAGATTATTTGGTGTGCATTCAGTCTTGCATGAAACAATCTCTCCACTTCTGCCACGTCAGAAAATTGTCCCCGAATGACTACTACTTGCGCTGGAATACCCTTCTTGTCATATTTTTTCAAGAGTGAGCGAGTAAAATATTGTGCACACTGTTTATTATTTACACACACCGATAAACGCTTTAAGCCCTTGCAAGTAATTGCACACATGATGTTCAAATTGAGAATATGTGTGTCATTGAAAACCACAAAGTCAGCCTCATCCACAAACAGACTATGCTCAAATTCAACCGCTACCTTTTTTTCTTCTTTGAAGCCTCCCTTTCGGTTGAGCTCCTCTAACTCTTTACTACTCAGAATGCCACTTTCTGTCTTGATATGAGAACGAACCAAACTGTCCGTCAATTCATTCTTATGTTTCGGTAAATTCTCAATCAATTCTTTTCGAATCGCATGTGTCGTTGTGTCATTTTCAATCATGTCTCGAATTTGACTACTGACAACAGATTTGAATCTTCTCGGAGGAAGCCGTATAGTATAACTGTCTGTCACTTTACACAGTGAGCACTTGTGCTTTTGCTTAAGAAGGTGATGAATTTTTTGATGCTTCTTTCTACTGTTTGACATGCGGTTTAAAGTGAGTAAAAGAGGAAGAGAGAGAGAGAGATTTTTTTAGACGTACAAAAAGCAGTTTAAATAACCGCTTTTTGACAAGTGACAAACAAGTTCTTTTTTATTGCTTTTTAGTGGTATAGTAAGAAGGTGGAGGATAAGGTCCTTTCATGACAATTTGAAATGCTTTTTTAAACGACCCAGCTAACTGGTGTATTTTCGGTTTCTTTTGGACGTGAAACCAAGAATGCGACTGAACGGATTTAAAGGAAGCACGTTTGCTTGGAAAGGGCTGTAGCATGCTTTTTATCAGGTCTCTGACTTGAGGTGATAAAGTATCGGGCAGCTTAAAGTTTGAGTAGTGCATTTGACGAAAGGTCTGCACATGTGTTGTTTCTTCAAATGGATAATCACCTACAAGCATGTGATAAAGAGAGATACCTAATCCCCATACATGGCTGGATTCACTATGGTATGTGGGACAATTGACTAATTCTGGTGGGATATACTGTGGTGTTCTATATTAATATTGACATAAATACATCTTGTGGATACATGTGTTTAATAAAGTTAAACCTTACCCAGCAAATCCAATCTGGTCTCGTTGGGTACCATCATACGATATATATCGGATCGCTCCGATACGGTCATTGGCGTCAAATAACAAATGCATTTCTTTGGGTCCGTCATGGGGACGTTGATGACGATCCATGGCGGATGTTAGCATGTCCCAAAATAAATTCTTGCACTCGGATTCGCTGTAACGAACAGTCGTATCTCTTCTGTTGTTGGCCGGAGTTGTTTGTTGTTGTTGTTCTTCCAGTGGTTGCTCAAGAGGTGATACAGACGAGTCATCCTCAATTGGGGCGATCTTCACCAATAGCGGCGGCGGTGGTGGTGGTGGTGGTGGTGGGATGGAGGAATTGGTTCCGATGCTAGTGCTAACTTCAGATAATTCGGGAATCGTATACAGGTCTCTGGAAGACGTGTCTCTTTCATGTGATATATATAGCGATGCGGAAGGAAAAAAGTCCTATAAATAAATAGAAAAAGGTGTTAAAAATAAACACTCCATGATTCATAATATAATCCATTTATACCTTGATAATCGGAGCTATCTCGGAGGTGTTACTATCCAGTTCCGAAGAAAATTTGATGGGTGGCTGTGCTACCACAAAAGGTTTGGGTGAGAGTAGAAACGGTAAAGGTGGTTCATCAGGTGAAAGGTTTCTCCAAGGTTGTATATTCTTCTTCTTTTGGACTTGTTGAGGCTTCCTCACTAGTTTTTGCCACCATTTTTTTTTCTTATTGTTGAAACTCATAGGCATCATTCAAGATGCCGATTTTTTATTGAGACATACAAGCAAAGATAAATTGCCCTGAAAAAAAAAAAAGATAAAGTTGAAATGGGGAATAGTCTCTATAATTTCCCTATGAAAATATATAAAAGAAAAACAAACAAGAAAAAAAAGAGAGATAAAATTTATTAATAGCGAAAAAGAAAGTGTTGTTTATAAATGTTTGGTAGAGGAGGTTTAATTAATTGTGTGTTTTAAGCGAGACGAATTGACAAATCCGGTAATCCATTTCTCCCAAGTCCTATCGTTTTCTAAATTGCAATCTTCTTTTCCGCTATTCCGGTTTTATTCCTTTCGTTGTCTAACTACCATTCTTGTTTTACACACCTCTTCTATTGTATCCCACCCACCTACCCACCCCTATTCCAAGCAATTATGGCCTGATATTACACGCACATTGATTAAAAAATAAGAGAGAAATTATTAATTAAACGAAACGCCTCTCAAATGGGACGATTTAGATTATTCAATCGTCGTGCGTCCGTACATGATTTACTTTTTTCTTGTTCAATGGAAGAAAAGGAGTTGATGCCAAGTTAATTACATACTTGCCACCTTGATAGGAGTACACTATCTAGAAAAAATAAAACTCATCCCCTTTCATTCTCTTTTACCCTGCCTTTTTTTTTTTTCTCAACTCGTTTTTTACATGATGCCTGTACATAATAAATCCTAAAACAGTTGCATCTAGAATGACGATAAATATCGCCATACGTAATGACTACATACAACGATCATTTGTAGAGATAACCCCCCCACCGCGTAGAAACAAAAAAAACACGCTAGACGAGTCATCGGTTCTAGTGATTTTGGCTGGAAGCCCGTTGCACTAGAATATTCAAATACATCTTTAAAGGAAATACTATGAAAGGTTCTTAGTTCTGCAAAAGTAAAATGAAGGCTGAATTGTGTTCTATATCGTGCCTCCTTTCATTAGTAGGTTAAACTGACTGAAACACAATTGGATGCTAAAAAAAAAAAAAAGACGAGCCGTTTTGAGGCAAAGTTGACTCTTTCCCTTTATAACAATTCGTCGTGGGGTAAAACCGATTTGACACGACCAAAAAAAAGTTGCTAAAGTATGACAGGAGCCTAATGTTTTAAAGGTCCTCCTTTGTTTGATAGCCACTCCGGTTACACCCTCACCCCCTTAAACTCGCGTGCTTTTTTTACTCTGCCACTGTTAGAAAAAACCTACGCGACTTTTCTCACCGTCTAATAATCTTCACAGTGTATTAAGCTACTCTCACTGTAATTTACGGGCTTAGGCTTAGGCTTAAGGTGCTTTGGGTGACCCACTGTCGCGATTTAACGAAAAACTGGTCCTATTATTTCAATCTCCGATATATGCTTCTGTGTAAGCAGGGAAAAACAGAAAGTGGCATTCCACAATTTTCCCGTCACTGGATATTGAATTTTTACTAAGGTAATTTATATGCCCAAAATGCTTAAAAAAATTAGACACATCTTTCGGTATACTTTTTAAGCGTTATTATATATGTAGAAAATAAACTTTGTCTAACAAAAACCGTTTTCTTTATTATGCGCCAACAGTAATCACTGTTATAGTGAAACGGCTCCAAAATTGTTACCAGTTTAAAAAGCGTACATTTTGAGGTATATTCACTTGAGAAAACGTTCCATCTAATCTACAGGAAGGGTATGCAAAATGTACATTTGTAGATTTTGAGATTTTCCTCGAGGGATACCCTTCATATTTTGGTTCTTTTTTTTTTTAAAAAAAAAAAAAAAAATTAAAACACAATGATCCCATACAATGATCCCATACAATATTTTTAATAATTCCAAGCATATTTTTGGCTTGAGAGGGTGTAGAAAAACGATGGTTTACTATGTAGAAAATTCAATTGAAAACAACGCGTCAAGCCTAAAAAAAAAGAAGGGAAATACAAGTGGTATTGTTTTAATCAAAATGGTCAAGTTAACACTCAAGCTCAAAGATAAGCAAGTGTCAATGGCTCTCCTAAAGTAAGATAATCTTTTTCAGTCTCTTGATAAGTAGGGTAATTTTCGATCTTCTGGTCAATATTGAACCCCTCGTTAAAGTAAATTTCATCACCGAACGCTCTCACCGACAGTTTGAGAGAATAATTGTAGTGAACACGTTTGCAATCAACTACAAATCTGTAGTTTGAACCCTTTCCAACTTCGTTGTTCAATGTATACACTGAACCTTCTGATTTCTTGTCTAAAAGAGTGTACTTCTCGCGGTTTTTTTTGTCTGAATTTGTCAGTTTAAGGATTGCTAAAAAAAAAAAAAAAAAAAAAAAAAAAAAAAGATATTGATTAGACCCACCAACAATATGAAAATAAAGATAGGACTTACAAGTAGATTCCAACTTCACATTGTTTACCATAGGACAAAACGTTAATCCTGTTGTTGGTACCGGTCTTCCTTTTTGGATGAATACCAAGTAGGAAGAATCATTTTCAAAAACACCTCTGATATGACCGCGACGGCCAGTACGGAAATAGGGGTAACGCTGTATTTGGGAACTTGAAAACTGCAATCCATACGTCTCACTTGCTACTTGGCACAACGTTCCAACGACAAATCTTTCGTACATGTATGGCTTACTGCGTTCAGTATATTTCAGTAATTTGCGAACTGATTCCTTTAATACAAACGCCTGCGTATCTACTCCTCTCAAGTAAAATCCTTCATTGATCGCTTTTTGCATTATCAGGGTGTAAGCGGTAAAAACAGATGATTCAAAAGAAAGATTAAACGGATCTCCCAGCACAAAAAATTTATCTACTTGATAATTTCCAAATATTTCTTTGTTCGTCACTGTAGCCGATATGATTGTTGCCATATCATCTATGACTGACTTTAGATTTACTTCAATAATGATACGTAAAAGAGTGCTGATATTACAAGCACATTTGTCGTTGTTGTTTAGGGACATTTCAGATGTCATATTCAAACTTGCTTTGTTATCATCGAACTAGAGCCAAAAAAAAAATTTAATTGATAAAGTAATCGGTTATTTTTTTTCCAACTTACTAGTTTGACAACCCGGGATTTCATATCTTTAAGGTTTTTAGATGGTCCAAAATCATTGTATGCGTTTCCTTTATCATCGTTTGTAGTGCCACACCCAGTCTGACAGATGCACCGGATGCTCTTCCTAATCTCCTTACATAGGGAGTCATATACATCCTCTATACGTACTATTTTATCACGAGTAATATACGTGGCTGCATCCTCGTGATCTGAAGCCAGTTTGACCACTTGATGTAAACTGAGCTGAATATGTTTTGGGTACACTTGTACAACAACAAAATATGATTTCATCTTCAAGTCCAAGTCTCCCAGGCTTTTTTCAATACTGGGTATGATATCTTCACCAATAGTGGAGAATTTGGCTCTTCGAAAAACATCGTTTTTACAAAGTATCCCACTTGCAAAGAAAAGTTCTTCCATTTTTTCCTCTGAACCATTCAAGGCATCCAAACAAAATTTATCAATAGAGACACCGTACCAGATGTTCTTGCCCTGCCAATCATTTCCAAATTCATCACGTACTTCAACTTTTAATTGCTTGTTGAGATTGTATAGGTATGTTATCATGAAGAAGAAAAGGTAGCCTGGATCACAGGTAGTTACCATATTGTTGTCAGAGTTATCCGATTCATTACTCAGTGCGAAAAAGTCTTCTATTTTATCCTTTTCTTCTAATTTGACGTTTTCTGCTAATTGTTCCACTAGATTGGGTGATGAATAAACAAAATATTCTTTAATTTTTTTCAGCTGTCCTTTCTTTGATCTGCTTTGTTTTTTCTCTGGCGAGCACAATTTGAGATAGTCACCAAACAAATCGTCTAAAAGTAGCTTCAATCTAAATGCCCAGTTAAAATAATGAACCTCATCCTCCATTATCCTCGACACCCGCGTTGTTACCTTTTAGTTATACGAAGCACTGGCTTTTGATATATTCCTTGCTTAGAAATAAAGCAATCCAATGATTTTATGTTACTATAAAAAAACGAAAATCATTAAGTTGTATCCCGCTTGTAAGAGTATTCCTTGATCCTATAAAAGTTACCATTGAATATATTTTCTCTGTTTGACTTGTCTATTAGAATCCATATAGGAAGCAATGACCTTGATTTGTTGAGGTAAAAAGTCTATTGAGTTCCAAAAAAAAAAAAAAAAAAAAAAAAAAAATAGGTTTATCAGTATAGGACAAATTAAACTTTTGACTGACTTACCAATATTGATAAAATAAATAGGCTTTAAAGAAATTCCGGGATCTTCATTTTTGGTTTCGATGGGTAGAATAATCGCGCCTCTACGCACGTTGAATTCCTGCATCTGGTTTTTTACAAGGCCGGAAAGACCATGGGATATAGTCTGTTTTATCAGTAGATTAAAAGCTGGAGTCTCCTCATCCTTAAATAGTCTGCAAGAATTTGCCTTGTCTTTGCTGTACTCTTCTGCCCACATTTCAAATAACGTGAGTGCGCATAGTGATTTAGAGTTTAACCCACTAATATCGTGGCAGAACACTATCATTGATTTGGCTTTAACGCTGCTTGTAAGGTTTGAAAATTTGATTTGAGCCTCAAATTCAGTCTTAAAGTGATTAAAGACATCTTGTATTACGTTTCCTATTGTCATTGATTGAATAGCATTGACTTGAACTTCAGTTAAATTGTAACTTTTATGATCCTGATTGTCCAGTAACTCTTGGAAAATTCTGCATGAGAAGAGGTTTACAATGTTCAAATCATATCGGTACTAAAAAAGGGGGAATCTGTTTAGTATTTTGGGTGCAAAGAAAATGACTTATGACTAGATAACAACCTTTCCGACAAAGTTGCACAGCTTTTCCGCCATCAAATCAATAATTTCTGATGCCAGTGTGATACAAAGACGCTTTGCTATATACATCCTTACTTCGTTCCAAATATACGGCATCTTCAATTCGACAAGATGTTTCAATGTTTGCGGAACACAGTTGTTGTCTAATGCTTTCAAAGCAGGATATCGAGCAGTCACCAGCTTCAAATCCACAAGCAAATCGCTTTCAAAATTCAGCGTACATATAATGTGCTCCATAGCTGGTCGTATAGCTATATTCTGGACTAGATTGCTCTGTGATTGCATATATCGAAAAGTTGATTCCAATTGTGTGAAAAAAAGCAATCTACCTTGACCATCGTCACTTTCGATGAGATTAGCCTTCTTAAAGAGAGGTCGTATCAATTCCTCTCTTGTTTTATAATCCCATTCATCAGGTATGGTGAATGCATAATAAAAATCCGTGGTTGAACAATTTAAATCGCGTTTACAATCTTCCACCACTTGTTCTAATACAGATATTGCTTCCTTTTGAATCGTACTGAAATTGGAAGAATTTTTTAAATAAACTTTATGGAGCTCGTTGAAAACGTTGCGTACATCATACGCGTCTTTTTCGGGTTTCTCGGGTATTTCATCTGATTTGCCTCTGGATATTATGGATCCGTCGGTAGTGCGGTATGAAAGCGAAGCTGATTTAATTTTCACTTTACTTTTTTAATATTTTTTTTAGAAAAAATCTCTGTTAAAAGAGCTAGTGTTATACTTTACACGTTTTTCACTTACCCTGGGTCATTCTCAGGTTCAAATTGATTACCAATGGAGATCGTTTTATAAACGAAATTGCGATAGTCGAAGGCTGATTTGAATGAATAACGGCGCAATATATATGACAGAAAAATGGTAGTAACTTACAAAAAAGAATACAGTATTGATGTTTAGAATAATCGTAGTTTTCTTCCATTTCTTTATCAGAACCAACGCGAAGAAGGAAAAGTAAGGTTTATGGCTGGTTTGTTCCGTGTATATGGTAGCACGATAATGTGGTACGTGACTTTGTATGTACAATGGTACAAGGCGTATTTGTTTGGACTCCGGCAGACATGTTGCTTTTCAAAATACTCTTAAATGTTAGCTTATTGGAACGTACATCACTTGTTCTGATATCGTGGTTTGATAGAGATTGTAAAAAATAAACGAATGGATCATGGTGACCAGTGAAACCAAGCAAAAAGAATTGTTCCTTAGTAAATGCTAATCAGAAACAAAGAACGAGAATAAAGATACATTTTGACTAAAAAAAGAACGCTTTTCTTGGGGACAGCCAAAGTGCACGTAGTCGCAACGTAAGTTCTATGATTTGGATGTTCTGTAGACCTGGGAACAAGGATATGCAATCAAAAACAATGCAAAAATTACGAATAAATGTATATTAAACAGTTTATACTTATTTTGACAATTCTATAATCACTCTTTTGCCTTTGAGCTCGTTTGATCTTAATCTTACGCAGAAATATTAAGGTAAAGTCCAAACGAGAAGCCGAAAGTAAGCTGTAAAACACTTATACTGATTTAAACTATGTTGCTTGCAATAAATGTGTGTATATTTCAAGTTGTTAAGTTATATTGTCCCCTTGATGCCTATAAAAGTACCATAATCCCAACATTACGCCTACGCGCACCCCAGCTGTCTCTAAGAAAAATGGCTGTCCCTAAGAAAATTTGGCTGTCCCTAATAAACCCGAAAAAAGAAGCAGCAACTTAATATTAGGAATTAAATCTTGATCATTAAGCAGTCTACAGTATAAATAAATAATTGGGCATGATTATATGGTTTTTACCTTGGCCGAGTAAACAATGCATTCTTTTGAGAACCACATTTACATTACCTACTGTCATTGGTACAGAAACAATAAATAAGCTTTTGCCTATCCATTTGTATAGGCCACTGTTATATGAAAATCAATTTTTATGGGGGGGGGGAAACTGATATATTCCAAGAGAGGTAAAAGTTAGTTCAAAACATGACCACCGGAAGCAGGTCATTTTATAGCAACATAGATTTTTTTCAGTCTATTTTTTAGGCATTACAGTACTTTTTTCCGCTGATTTACTTTAGAGATACTTGACCTTTTATATATATATGAAAATATGCATCTCAAGGTACATCTGTTTGGGGAGGAGGGGGGGAGGGTTATTCCCTTAATATAAGCACTGGTTTTTATCAGGCTTATTTTACTATTCATTTGTTCTTGATAATATTACTAGCTTATAATACCTGATAATAATAGTCTGTATCCATAAAATAACTAGAAGGCAAGCAATATACACGGAAGGTAGTATAAAAGAATTAAAAATGATAAATAAGCATCAATTGATCATGGAGTATTCTAGAACTGCCCTTGTGTTTTGATACTGATGTAGTTCTTGTTGTTATTTAAACAGGTGAGTGTGTATCAGGTCATTCTGTTTATATATGTCTTGGGAGACACTGCATGCATTCTACTCACAGGAACGGACTATTCTCTTTCTGACTCTACACATACACATGTAGGTGTGGAGACATAGTGACCCAATTCTAAATTAGTTTCCCATATTATTCTTTTGACAGCTAGTCCAAAAAGAAAAGGTGGTGACTTGAAACAAATATGAATGAACGCGCCTTTCTTTTTAGGTGTTATGTATTTGTCAGAGTATCCGCATACTTTGAAATGAATCCCTTCATAAACCAGGCTTTATACAACTATGTACAGTTTGACAGTAGCGATTATAAGACTTACTAAAGTGCAAAAACCTATTTTTTTTTTATGGGAAGCGTGATTACAGCATACAGCATCTTTAAATAAAAAAAAACTATTTAATGGTGGGTATAGCAAGACCTTCTATTGTTCAAAAAAAGAAGTAAAGATGATCTCGTGCGTGACATCATGGAGGGGGGGCTTTTGTGCCCAAAAAAGGAACATTTTTGTCTGCCTGAACGACATTTTTTTTTTTTCTCTCTCTCTCTATATTTTTTTTTTATTTATTTATAAAGATGGGAGTCTCATTGTTGGCTTATGTAGTTACGTTTTTTATTTTTTGCATCAATTATGTGTTTACCTTGTGTGCAGTTATTTTTCCTAAATGGTTTGTGTTTTTTTTTTAAAAAAAAAGAAGAGATGCTAACATGGTGAGTTAGGCTGACTTTTGTTACACCCGTTCCGTTTTATATGGAGACCAACTATGGCCTGTTTAAATTATGCCGAAGGTAAACTCTCACAAGTATCAAAAAATATAGACAGTCGTTGTTAAAAAAGAGAAAAGTATGACAAGAGAGTGTAGACCGTTTCCTTCTTCAGAACATGGGGATTGCCAAGAAGGTAAAGATAGAGTCAAGTGATATATAAAAGGGGGCTGGATGAGACAACTGACCCCGTTTCGTTGTTTATTTATAGATGGATTCTGTGAGCTCTGGTAAAAATAGATAGATATATAAGTGAAAGGATCTATTAAACAAGTGGGTTTCGATAGGCGAGCAGCAGCAGCGGGTATGGTTATTGCCACGATTCTTGGTGGATTGACCTTATTTGGTATTTTGGCTACAATGTGCAGTGAGCGACGTAAGCGATCTCAAGCCTGGGCACCTTTATCCTTGTAAGCTTCCCTTTTTATTTAATAACTATTGACGTTAACTCTCTTTTTTGTTTGTTTGTGAGATAGCATGTTTTTGATCTATGGTAATGTATTTGTATAGAGAGACGATACGAAAAAGAGACTAACAAAGGAGAGAATGACAGCCATCCCACAAGCATTCTCAATGGGTATTATTGCGTATTTATTCAACACGAGTGCGACATTTTACATGGGAACAAGGTACAATTTTTCATTTGTGTTGACTATCATAAGTTGGTGTCTGGCTGTGATTTTGGCGGTAATTTTATCTTTGGTGGGTATCATGAGTCCACCGGATTACTCGTACCAACGCATTTGATTCCGGTGTAAGCGCACAACGTCCGAAAAGTTTTTTTTTTTTTACACGTTTTCAGTGTAGTACAAGAGCGAAGAATAAATAAAAATTTAAACACGTTTTTTTTTTTTTTTTTTTATGGCTGCGGTTATAATTTTGACATTGACTCTTCAAACTAATATCTTGTTCTTTAATATAAAATGACTCAATTTATTCTGTACTAGATTTTTTTCGGCTTGCTCGAATTTTTTTTCCTGCGAATAAATCAAGAATGACTCCAGTTTTCCTTTGTTTTTCACGAGAAATGGCTACTTGGTAAAGACGTGTTAAACCCACTGGCCACTGGGAAACAGTTTTAATGAGCAGACCATCAGATAATATAAAAAAGAACAAGAGTTACTATAAGACTGAATTATTGGGAATGGGCTTAATAGAACGCATGTAAAAGTATGTTGCCTGTACCAATTCAAGACAGATTGTTTGTAACAGAAACCAAGTGCTAGACTGGTTTCTTACTTGAATTGATAAATGATGTATGGTTACCAATCCACATATATATATATTTGTAGAATTTTGAAGACTACATGACGAGCAATTTCCAAGAATTTCATGCTTTGCGACAATCTTTGTATCATATTTCTGAATTTGATAATATACAAGTGGCCTCGTCAGAAACGTACGGATCAACCGTTGTACAAAGTAAATCACATTAGTCTTATAATACATATCTTATTGGTTATTTACTTTTACTTGCCCATCTATTTGCTTGTTCTTGTGGTGTAGACGTGGGGATACATTTATTAGCCGCCATGCTTTGGATTATTCGCCTTTTAAGAGGGTTTTTAGGCTACCTCCGTTTGCAAGCACGGGTGATAGCTATAGGTTATCTCAACATAAAATTAAATCATCTTTCATTTAAGATTTTGTAACAAAATAAAAAATGTAGCTGCTTAGGCTGCAAACGTTGTATTTACACATAGTTCATTTCAGCAAGCCAACTCGATTAGCATTTCTCGATTGCAACGGATAGTCATAGGGTGTCCTCCCTTTCTAAAGCCATTTAGGCATCAGAAAGTTAAAAGGCTATATGTTCTCTAACCGTCTGTTGAACAGACTGAAAACTCGGTTTTAGGAATTACAAATACGAGTGAGCCTTATGGATTTTAGACGAAAGCGTCAGCTTAAAAAATAACAAGACATACATCGGACAATAGTCACATACGGGGATGCATCACTCAGCATTTAAGGGTCATACACCCATTTCCCATCAAGGGTAGGTCGTTACGGCCAAAAAAAGATGTATTGGAGGGATTAGGTCCCCTACGTTTGCTGAGTCAGGTTTTCGTCCTGTTGGGGGGATGGATCTGCTTTAGTGAACGAAGAAGTAGGCAAACTTTTTTCTGACAAGCATGGTTACCAATGGACCGTATTTCTGTGATTATTCTAGTGAAACTTTTTTTTTTTTTTTTTATAGAGTGCATATTTTCTTGTGCTTTTACCACAGTAAGTATTTAAAGATTTTTTTTAATAGGCTGTATGATAATTCTGACTTTGATAGAATACATGCTGAGCCATGCTTCGAGGTGTAGATTATTTACCTACCATCAGTGTATTTGGTAAGGATCTGTGAGCTTATCGGCTGGTCTTTAAAGTGTATTCGGATGTGGTCTGTTCAAGATGAAAAAAAAAGAGTCTGTCAAGTTTGTGCATTTCCCCGGTTGTGCTGCTCATCAGCTCGTATTTTTATGCCGTGTTAAGGATGCCACTGTTTGTCACTGAGATGGCTTCATCATTTTGTTTTTGTGTCTGCCATGCTTGGACAGATGAGAAAACTTTTTAGTTTTAGCATTATAAAAAGTTGGTATGGGGGGTGTATTAAAAAAAAAATAATAAAAAAAAAAATTAATAATAATAATTGGGTGGTGTGGTAAATAAGGGTAAAACAGTAAATATTAAATAAAAAAAGTGAAATTATGTGGTATTCTTTTTGAATCCTCCTCTCTTTTCGGCTTCCTTGATACTCATTTCTGTGCCTAGTAATTTATCCCAAATAGTGAAAAATGGTTGACTGAAATTCCTCTTGACGCCGTACGATTGATGATGAATGTCATGACTACGGGGGTGGGAGGAAGGCAAGGGTTAGCTACTATGTGAATATTTGTGTTTGCTATGCTTACTATTGGACATTGTTTCCGAAAAGGAATTGTAGTGGGTCCCATGGAAATGCATAGCCACAATGATCATCGACTACACACAAAAAAGAAAGATGAATAAAATGTACGTGTGTGTGTGGGTATGCGGAATGTGTGGTACCTGTTTTAATAGTGGAAAAGGTAAAGAAGAGCATACTCATGTGAGGTGTCATTCTTGTCACTTCGATGGCAATAGCAGCTCCAAGTGAATCCATAAAGAATCCCTCTATGGGATGATTATAGAGTGCTCCAAAGGCATAGGGCACATAGAGACGGTGGTGATGAGAATGTACATGTTTATACAGGAATTTGTTCATATGGAACAGACGGTGAAAGAAGTACTGATGAGCATCCATGATGAACCTACCCGAATAAAGATGGTTAGTAGATGAAAAGGAAGGAAGAACGGGTAAGCTTTACATGGCGGATAGGAACTGCAGACATGGTAAAAGGACGAGATAGATGTATTTGGCGAGAATATGAGCGAAATGTATGGAATGGTAGTGATTGAAAAAGAAGGCGGTGATAGAGTTGATAGTGTTTTCTTCCCTGATAGCATACGAGACTGGGTCTAGAGGGTGTAGTACCAATATGCCAAGCACGACTTGAATGAGTTGTTGTAAGGCCACCATACTGAGTACTCGAGCCATACTTACTTTATTTCTCTTTTGCATATCTCCTATCGAGTGAATTCGGTATTGTTCAAAGTAAGGTATGTTGGCTTTAGTGAGCAAATGAAAGAAGGTAGAAAATAGCCAATATGAAGCCACTGGCACCCATAACGCAAGAATCTCATCAGAGAAAGGATCCTTCTTCTTTAATGAGTCAAAGCTATTATTCATTAACTGCAGTGTCGCATTCATCGTCTATTTATCGTTTCTAATTTTTGATTTTTCTTCTCTGTGTCTACAATAACCCCACAACCCGCGTTAATTTTTTTTTTATTTTTTTATATATATATTAGGTATATAACAAAAGGGGAAGAAAGGGGGGCTTCTGGGGGACCTTTTTTTTTCTTTCTCCCCCTTCCCTTTATTTTATCGGAGTTCTTGTACCACTTTACTAAAAAGGCCCCGAGGCATGTTTCAAGCGCTACCACTTGCTTCCTTGCTGGGTCCAGAAATATAAAATATTATGGCCTACGAAAAAAAAATGTCCGCTTTAAGAACCCTTCTTTCTTCTTCTTCTCTCTTATACACACCAAATGGACGACGACACCATTGAGTACTTTTTCGACTCGATTGATAGCTTTTATGCTGGTACATTACAACAGAGGGATCCCTTTTTTTATTTATATATTGACTCTCTCTTTCTTTTTTCTTTTGCAGAGTTAGATGAAGTCCTCCATCGATCCTATTCAAATGAAGAGGATGTAAAGCGAATCACAACACAGTATGTTCGGTTTCTCACACGATACCAACGTAAGTAAATATCATTCTCCTTGTCCTTGAAACTAAACGAAAAAATAACAGAGGAATTCTTAAAGAGTGCAGTAGAGTTTGCACAGGTTGCTTACAAGTTGATTGACTCTAAGCTATGCCTTGATTACAGCACAGTCGTATTAGGTCACTTATTGAATGGACACGCCCTTGTCTCTCAAGACATGAGTGAACTCCTTGTTGCGTATTCCCTGTTGCTGTATGCAGGTAAAGATGAACCCCGATGGATGAATTATATCTTGTTGGAAGCCATTCAAAAGCGAAAGAATCGATTATTCTGCAAAATCATGACCGAGATTCGATTGGGCTTCTACACCAGTTATAAAATGTTGAGTGTGTCCTTTGCACTGTGTTATGAAATGTGTAAATTAGCCAAAGTAGAAGAAAGTGATCTAGGTAAGTGCATGTGTCATGCATAATCCCCCTTTTCATCCTTAACTTTTTATTACTAGAGGTGCTGGATACAGATATGATAAACCATTTTTTAAACTTGGTGGAGGAAACACGTGGGGATTCAGACGAGTCGTTTAATTATGATGTCATTCGTCTGATCATGGTTCTGAACGAGCAATACATGATGTCTGGTTTGGGCTTGAACCTGGTGCTAGATGTACTTTCGAAAAGAATGGGTATCTCGGATACATTTAGTGCAAATTTGATCTTTATGCTTAACCGCTCTAGTAAGGATAAGTCTATCTATTATACATCCCATATTTATTCTTTTGTGTAGACGACACGTGTGTGCAGATGTTAATATTAAAGCTTCTCTACGGGATATTTACGACACCTACATTATACGAATACTTTTATACCAACGACTTGTATGTGTTAGTGGACATCACTCTACGAGAATTATGTGATCTGGGAGACACAAAGGAAGCACAGACAGTGAGTACAACGTACTAGTTTAAATTTTTGATTTTTCTCACCGCCCAAAAATAGTTAAGGGATGCCTATCTAAGAGTGCTGGAACCACTCTTGGAGAATACACAACTTCGATTGAGACCGTATAAGAAGGAAGAGACACACAAGACTCTTTTGTCTTTACTAAACCCGGGGATGCAGCGTAAAGTGAACTCAACCACCAAACGTATTGTCAAGCGAATCATTGAGAATTGGTGGGAAAAGTTATGTGGATTCCAAAAGAGTGTGTATTACAATGATAATGTGAATTCACCCAATTTATCTCATGACTCTCGATTGTCTTCCTGTACTTCTTCTGTGGGGCCTAGTACACCAGATGCCGTGGATGAACTTTCGGCTGTTGTGGCTCGTAAAGATATCCCCTCAAATAATAATAATAATAGCAGCATAAAAATACAGATTTAAACTCCTAAAAATAAATAAAAATAAACCTCTCTCTTCTCTTTCTTCTATTATTATTACCAAGGGGAAAAGATGGCCAAGATTACAGAGATTAAAAAGGAGAACGTAACACCTGGCAAGAGTAAGGTGAAAAAGACTTCCTTGTTGAGTCAAGGTCTGATAGGTTTAAGTTGGACTGTCTTGTTCTTCTTTTTGGGTTCGTACTTGATTACGGAGTCGTGGACGTGGGGTTATCGTGGCAAATGGACCAATGTGAACACGTATATTCCAGTAAGTAATGTAAACAGACAAAAAGTATAAAATGACCTATCCTCAACCAAAGTAGCGCCAACAAAGGGTCTTTACAGAGACCGAGTTGTTACAGTATGATGGCACCGATGCGACTAAACCCATCTATTTGGCCATTGAGTAAGGAAGAAATAAAGAATAGAGAAGAGAAAACTAACCTTGTTGTAGCGGTGATGTGTATGACGTGTCGCAGGGAAGGGGATGGTATGGTCAGGGAGGCAGTTATCACCACTTTGCAGGCAAGGATGCAGCAAGAGCTTACGTGACGGGATGTTTTGAGGACCATTTGACACACGACATTCGCGGGTTGACTTCCGATCAATTAAAAGGTATTGATCACTGGAAGAAGTTTTATGACAAGAGTCACAAGTATCATAAGATTGGTCGTGTCCTGCATGATCCTATTCCTGATGATACTCCCATACCTAAACCATGTAAAACTGCCGTAGATCAAAAGCCATAAACAAACAGCTGTAGGAATGGTTGTTGGACAACAAAATGGGTTACACGCACACACAAAAATCAGGGGAAAATTCTTTTTTTTTTATCCCCCATATTATAAAAATAAAAATCTTTTTTTTTCTTTCTCTTTCTTCTTTTTCTCTCTCTTTCTCTTTCTTACATACACACACACGCACATACACACACACACAATGACACCACAGTTTGACACAAAGGACAACTTTTACTTGAGCGACAAGGACATCCAACAGCTACTGTCGAAACTAGACGAGGTAAATAAACACATTTAAAATAATAATAATGAAAAGACGCGGCGCGCGACAACTGTAAACTGACACGTCATCGGAAACGAAATAAAGGGAACCGAAACAGCCATCAACTTGCGTAGCTTGCTCTGTTATAAAACAGCTCAACTCAACGAACTGGTGTCGCAATTGCAACTCATTGACCAAGTCTTGTTTAATGTTGAACATGGAACAGAGCAAATTGAACTGGTGCTGAAGGACGTGATAAGTGCAGGACAAGAAAAGCTGTTACATGCACAAGCTACGTTAGATTCTGCAATTAAATCTGCTGACACGCTCTACTCGGTACAGCTCTCTCTCTCTCTCTTTTTTTTTACTCTGTAACTTACCTTTTCTCTCTCTTTTAGAAGAAACCAGCAGCGATGGCCAGCAAGGGCCAGAAGAAGGCCATGGTGCACAAGGTGAATAGTTTGTTGACTCAACTGGGCATCCACTCGCACTACAAAATAGGTATATTTAAGAATTACGCATGAAAAAAAAACCCCCCCTGACACATACACATTACACAGATGATGACTTGGTGGTGCTACAAAAGGCGTTTCTAGATCTCGATTTAGCAAAAAATATTGCCACGACGATCAAAAGTGACTTGAAACACAGAAGCACTTTAATCAAGAGTAAAAATGCCCCCCTTCATCAAATCCAGCAGGTTTGTAAATAGAGGTTAAACATAGAGCAATGACTAACCATAATGTAGATGGGTGCGGGTATAAGGAAGCAGGTCTCTCTTTATCGATCCTACACACAAAATGCACCGCTGTTGATAAATAATCAAGACGCCATTGCTATATTAGACCGCGAGGATCAATGGGTATCCAAGGTAAACACATATACACTGATGAATCATGTGATTCTGACTAATATACATTCTCTCCTCTCTCTCAAGATTGGATCGAGGCAAACATCCAGCGCACTTTTATTAATATCACGACATACGACATCATCCAAGGCTAAATCCAAAGAACCACAAGGTCCTGGTTCCACATTAAGATTGCGTAATATGCTGGCTAAAAGAAAACCAGCTTCCATCGTATGTTAATAACCCAAAAAAAAAAAGTCCCCCCCTCTCTCTCTCTCTTTCTCTTTCTCCCCTTCCTTTCTCCTTTTGTGTATATAATATCCCCCTTTTTTTTTTTTTTTTTTTTTTTTTGCCTATACATGTAATTTATTTTTTTGTTTTTCCTTTTTCTTTTTCTATTTTTTTTTTTTTTTCTATTTTTTTTTTACAAATACATAAAAATCATTTTAATATAACACCCAACAAAAAAAAAATTACACTAATAATGCCAACCACCACCAAAAGTAACATTACAGCCAAATCCTGTTCAGAAATGACGATGAAGAGTCAAGCGAATACAAAGCGACGTTCTTTAGGTTCGAATTCAATTAAATCACATCCAGCCATGGTAAGAATTAAATAAAATCATGCAATTAAGATCAGTGTGTGTGTGACTCCAACCAAAAATAGAAAACTCCTCTTATTTGGAGATCGCCTGGTCATTGTGAAATTCCAAATATTTTAGGTAATGCCTATTTAGAACCCTCCATAAGCATTCAAACAAATCATCATAAAGAATCTGGACCAAAAAGAGTACAGTATCCACTGGGGGTAAAACGATATATAGAAAAAGAGGGGGGAAAAAATACATATGCTTCTACTAGAGAGAAGACTCATACTCCATTTATTTACACTCTTATAGCCTCCTTGGGTTCCTGCTGGTTCCAACTGGACTCCGTCTCCATTACCACCCGTCGTCAGAACCGATGAATGTGCATTCGAAAAGAGGCTGAAAAGAACCCTACCAAAGATTAACCTTGTCTCTATGCCCAAATCTCGCTATCTGGGCTTCAAGGAGATTGGCACAGGGTAAAAAAAGTTTATTTTTCATGTTCTACAAAACATCACTCACTCTCTTTTTATTGCAGCGTGAATGGCGCTGTCGTACAGGTACAAGTCAAAAACTCCAAACATACAAAATTGGCTTTGAAACGATGCAAATTAGAATCCGACCGAGAATATCGTACAGCCATCGTGCGCGAGTTACGTATCATGTCCACGGGTCATTGCAATCTAATTAAGCTAAGAGAGACCTCCGTATTTAGAAACGAGGTCTGGATTGCCATGGATTTGATGCGTTGTAGTGTCTTTGGTGTCCTCTGTGCTAGAGGTTTGCCCGAAGATTGCGCCATCTACATTGCTCGTCAGGTAAGCAATCTACATAAACATTGGCTATCTATACATAAAAAAAAAAACTCATACATTTCCCCCCTTATCAGACCTTGAATGGATTGGTCTTTTTGCACTCCAAGGGATTCATTCATCGTGATATCAAGTGCGAGAATTTGTTAATTGGACATCATGGAGAAATTAAATTAGGTTAGATACATAGAAAAAAGAATGTTGTATAATATTCCAATTTGAACTAAAAAAAAATGGAGAGAGCAGCCGATTTTGGATTAGCCACAAGCACACGGCATGTAAATCGTGAGAGATTAGGCACGGGCAAGGTAAAGTATATAAATGATTCTTTAACAGTTGTTTTTATTGACAAAAACCCTATCCAGTGGATGGCTCCCGAAGTGATCAGGGAGGCATGCTATGATGAAAAGGTGGATTTATGGTCTTTGGGTATTACTTTAATTGAAATGATGGATCGTGTACCCCCTCATTATAATATCAAAAGCGAGGAAAAGGTGTTTGAGAAGATCTTGCAGGATCCTAGTCCTACTTTTACCTTTTCCTATCCAACCATTTATTGCACTGGTCTGGTTGCTTGGTTACTGGAAGATGATCCTTCCAATCGTCCCACGGCCAAAGATGTCGTGACCGTAAGTTTCACTTTTTAATGATGTAAAACAAAATCCCAACCCACTTTTTTTTATAATATAGGAACTGGATTTGCATTTGGAGCAAGGTTTATTAAAAACCACAACAGCTCAAGACTTGACTAATTTTATATCCAAAACTTTAAACCCCAATACCTCCAACTAATGACTTTTTTAAAATTTGCTCCCTTTCAAATTTATATATATATATAAAAATAATAAAAACCTAAAGTCTCCTTAATGCCTTCTTCTTCTTGACAGTGACTACGGGTTTTGTTGTTGTCGTACTTGAACTCTCCTCGTCTTCTCGCTTGCGTTTAGAAATAAACGGTGTATTGTTCTCTTTGGATCCCAATTGTAAATATTCTGATTTACCTCCTTGTGCTTGGATCCCCGTGTATAAACGTGCTCGTTTTGCATAATCGTCGTAGTCGTCAAGTAATAGTTTACCAGCGTCTTCATTTAAGGCTGATTCTGCATTAGGTGCAATAAGTAGGCATTTAATTGTCTAAAAAGAACCATTAGTCTTTCTTTGCCTCTCTCCCCCTTTTTCTAAAAAGTTGTGTTATACCAGCAAAATGTCCTTAATGCCAAGTTCGGGTTTCCAGTCCTTTTTCAATGTATTCACACAAATTTCTCCAGAGTTGGAAACGTTGGGGTGAAAGATCTTTGTTTTAAAAAAACCCTTGGGTGGTGTAGTAGGGTAATCGGTACCAAGTTCCAATGTCACTTTAAAGTAACCTCCTTCATAAGGTGTTCCGTCTAAGAAGGAGGGTAAGGGGGGGGGGGTTAATTGACAGGCAAAAAAAAAAAAAAGAAAAAAAAAAAATACAGTTTTATAGTTTATATATCTGGTTTTACCTTACCTGGTCCACGTATCCAAGCACTAATCATAGCCAAGTTAGCTTCAGCGGGAATTACTTGAATATCTTCGGGTGGTGTTTGAGTTAATTCATTAAGTTCTTTGGCAATAGCCTTTAAGGTTTTTCCTGGAAATATCGACATGGTTTTTAAAGAAAGATAAAAAAAATATTATACCGACACCCGTCCATTTTATTATTTTATAGACCAATCATACCTCGTCACTTGTTTTTTTATGATAAATTGACCAAGCCGTTTTATACTTGTCAGCGGAGCGATTTGTCTTTCAAAAATCAACGGTGATTTCAAGTTGTATACAGGGTTTACTTGGGGGGGGGCTAAATAAGTTTGAGATAAATTACACAAAACTTCTGCTAATTGTAAGTCAATGCATCATCGCCTGGTAAAAAAAAAAAAAAAATGGGTTTATTATTGTTTATAAAAAAGTACAGACAAAGATAGGCAAAAAAGATTAAGTAAAAAGATAATAGCAAGCAGTTTACTGGAAAGAAATACTGTGTATTCAAGCAAGTTGGGCAAAAAAAAAATCATTTTTATAAAAAATTGGTTTTTAATGCAGATAAACAATACAACATATATGGCATGTTAAGTTTCAATTTAAAATTTATTATCAATGAAATTCATATAGATTCTTGACAACACAGACATTCATTCATACTGGTCATGTCTGTTAAAAGATAATACAGTACAATCCCACAGGTCTTCGACAGTCTCTATAGAGATACACATCCAGCTCGGCAAAAAAAAAAAAAAAAAAAAAAAAAAAAAAAAAAAAAAAAAAACGTACTAATAGTGAAAACAACTCAAGCAGCCACCAATCACCAAGAACAAGAATGGAGTTCACAGAGATTGATAACATAATGGTGTCAGGCTTGAGTACATCCATTGGATCTTACGTTGGTTCATTAGCACGTAGATCCTTAACTCATAATAGACAATCGTATTACTTTAAAGCATATGGTATGAACGGTATACTTGATATGTCTGACAAGTCAGCAGGATCCCAAATTCACGCCGTACAAGACTCTATCTAAGAAATTCGCCAAGCGGTATATACGCATGATGCACAAGTTAGTGAAAATCCGGAACTTAGAAAGTACCACGAAATTATCAAGGCACAAACGATTCGTAAGCAAGCAAAGTATCTCAAAAAGGGCCTAAATAAAGTCCAATGCTTAAAGACGAAAGATAGACTCATGATAGTCAAAGACTCGTATGCATTTTTTTTGAAGGTCCACCTATTCCATTGTTACTTGTTTAATATACAAAAAGCAAACACCATTTCGGAGCAGGATTACGTAATTAAGATATGGTCGCCACTAATCGAAATCACGTTTCGTTCCCTGAACGAGTTTCTACCTATCATTTGCCATTGGGAAGACACAAGTTCTGAGGTCATGAAGGAAGATGGCAAAAATTATACGTGTGGATCTAAGGCTGATTGCTTGTGAAACTGATGAAGAAACGGACGCTGCAGTAGTTGAATTTGGTCCAAGAGTTAATAAGTCAAAACATTACAAGGATAAGCTGAAGACAGTTCTAGCGAGCGAAGTCCAGTTAAATGACTCGCTTAAAAATTACGCGGGTCTGGATGAAGACAAGACTAAAAGCATTGCAATCCCCTTCATGCTAATTATGGGCTTAGATTGTAATATTTACACTATTAGACTGGTGGCAAGTGGGTTATATATTATTGATGTAGCCTACAGCATGACGTTTCCTTGCTTGGCGCAGGAAATCAAAGATGATGGATTGAAACATCTAGTAAATGATCTCAAATTATTGAAGAATTTATGTTTGAAGACCATCAAATTCAAGACGGACAAGAAAAATAGTAACAGGCGAACGAAAAAAAAAAAAAAAGAAGCAAAATGATCTGCGTCGACGTAGTACTGGCATTCTTATACTACTATGATGTGAAGACTATTGGGGAAAAATTCAACCGCTGCAGTGTCCGTTTCTTCATCAGTTTCACAAGCAATCAGCCTTAGATCCACACGTATAATTTTTGCCATCTTCCTTCATGACCTCAGAACTTGTGTCTTCCCAATGGCAAATGATAGGTAGAAACTCGTTCAGGGAACGAAACGTGATTTCGATTAGTGGCGACCATATCTTAATTACGTAATCCTGCTCCGAAATGGTGTTTGCTTTTTGTATATTGAACAAGTAACAATGGAATAGGTGGACCTTCAAAAAAAATGCATACGAGTCTTTGACAATCATGAGTCTATCTTTCGTCTTCAAGTATTGGACTTTATTTAGGCCCTTTTTGAGATACTTTGCTTGCCTACGGATCGTTTGTGCCTTGATAATTTCGTGGTACTTTCTAAGTTCCGGATTTTCACTAACATGTACATCATGCGTATGCACCGCTTGACGAATTTCTTGGATAGAGTCTTGTACGGCGTGAATTTGGGATCCTGCTGACTTGTCAGACATATCAAGTATACCGTTCATACCACATGCTTTAAAATAATACGATTGTCTATTATGAGTTAAGGATCTACGTGCTAATGAACCAACGTAAGATCCAATGGATGTAATTAAGCCTGACACCATTATGTTATCAATCTCTGTGAACTCCATTCTTGTTCTTGGTGATTGGTGGCTGCTTGAGTTGTTTTACTATTAGTACGTTTTTTTTTTTTTTTTTTTTTTTTTTTTTTTTTTTTTTTTTTGCCGAGTTGGATATGTATCTCTATAGAGATTGTCGAAGACCAGCTGCCTGTAATTGGTTTCTGGGGATTGCACTGTATTATTCTTTAATAGATACGACCAGTAAGAATCACTATCTGTGTTGTATAAAATATATTTTAATTGTATTGAGAATTAATTTTACTGAGGGTCGTTATACTTTTCAGGTTGCATCACTTACAGTAAAGCCAGATTTTTAAAATCTCCTTGGCTTATGTGGAGAATCCTACGCTGTTGAAACTTGCAGCACGTATAACTGCATTCTTGTAAAAAAAAAAAAAAAAAAAAAAAAAAAAAAAAGGCGAGGAATACCGTTTTCCTGTGGGTGGGCTATTGGTCAGCCAGCCATCAGAACACCAGGATTGCCAAAGGGAGTTCAAAAGCGTCTGTAATCGAATGTAAAAAGAATTTACAGGCGACGATTTTTTGAAAAAGGGGGGAAAGATATCTTGCGCTTTTCAACTACTGTCATTGTTTAGTTGAGTATTGAGCAATGGGAACTCGAGAAGATACGCTTCTATAGGTCTTTGTTAGGATTAAGCATTGACTTGGGAGAAAAGGAAGTTCTGTTTTACTAACCTTTTTATAAAACTGGGCGTTTTTGTTTGTGATAAACATGAAAAAAAAAGAGAGAGGGAAAGAATTTTAGTTCTGATGTACAAAAACTGATTTGTTTCAGGATGATATAAATTGATCATTTGACCATTTTAATCGTCCAATTGGAATGTTGAATACCATGTACAAGATGAAAACAGGTTTTTTATATTGCTCACTGAATAAACTTTGGTGGCCAATAAATCTTTTATTTATGTATATCGTATTTTATCAATGCCTAAACTTCGTCTCACCTGCATGATTGCTACCAACTCTTTAATGGTTTCTTCCAAAATAACCACATTATTCAACAGCATGCTTAACGAGATTTCTGTGGTTTTATCCATCTTTTTACGCTGTGAGGGATTACAATTGGGTCGAGGCGTAAACATATCTTCATCTTCCTGATCCAAGTTTAATATAGGTTCATCACGCTCGATTTCAAAATTTGAAGGGAAAAGTGGTTGAATTCGTACAAGTCGTGTCTTTTTGGCATGTATCGCTAATGGCGAAAGTGGGTTTATTCCTGCTGGTGTGGAAGTTGTGCTAATTGTACTACTTGCTACGGGTGTACTTGTGTTACTTGAGGTAGATGCTGTCATGGCCCCTCCTCCACCTCCATTCACCGCCATTGCTGCAGCAGTAGTGGAAGATGAGAGTGATTTGGATGGATTGGGTGCTGCCATATTGATAGTGGAAGAGGATGCCGAGGCTTTTAAGACAGAATTACGTCGTTGTGTTGTGTACAATTTGGGCGAATTCTCTAAACCTGAAGAGTCTCCACGTTTTGTTGAACTAGACAAGGATGGTGTCCCTAAAGGAGGTAAATTGCCCTCTCCAAATAATAATCCGTTCCAACGTTCATCTAATAAGCGATCAAAACCATCGACTTCCGACCGATAATAATCGATTTGTTGCGTCAGAGTTCGAAACAAGGTATAGAAGGGAGGAAAGGATTTGAACTGGGTAGGTCGAGTCATACGCACAGAATTACGCTCCGCACCAAAATCCACCGATTGATCATCGTCATCGCAGTTTTCTTGTTGTTCTTCGATGGCATTCAGTGCATAAATCTCGTCACTTCGAATACCGTCAATGACAACGGGTGGAGGTGTATCTGTTAAATGCAAAACATCATCGGCATGCGTACGATCCGTCTCACAAAATGAAATCCATCCTTCCAAACTGCGATAGGGACACATGGCTAATGCAGAAATTACACCGGTCAAGGCTAGATTTAATTCGGACGACTGGGCAAAAAAATGACTAAGTAGGCCCAACAAGATTTGAATTAAAGTATCGGTAGGTCGAATTCGATGTCTTTGCATCGGTCTCTTTGTATGTGCGTGCTTGTTTTGTTCCTTTTCATTAAAATCAAGTCGCTGTCCGTATTTGAAGCTGCGTCTTTTTTCACTCCTCTTTGTTGATGTGGTAGTGGTGGTGGTTGCTTGTTGGAAACATGCATCGTGGGCCATCATGGCTTCGATATCTTTGAGATAGTCTTCATAGCCCAATGTCAAGATATCATCCACATGCACCCGATCAATGGCTGACACGAGGGCAAAATAAAGTTCGATCTCACGAATATGGTGAGAGATAACTCTTGATTCTTGTTGTGTATCTGGTGTTGTGGATAATAGACGATTTGCAAAGCGACAATGTTTGACGATCAGAGTCTTTAAGAGCTTTAATGTTGCAATGACGGTTGGTTGAGAGCTCGATTTAAGTCTACTAAAAATGAGATCCTTGAGTGTGAAACGTTCAGCGGTAAAATAAGGCGAGCTTTTGAAGCGATCGAATTCGACGCCGGCAAAGATATTGGTGGTGGTGGCGGAAGAAGGTGAAACGGGTTTCGTGTCTTGATCCTCGTCATCCATTAAAAAACCTACCATGACATCGGCTAAATCTTGTTGATGCACAGTCTGCAGGATTAAATCAATGTAACTTAATACGGCCACGGAAGAGCCATCCATATCGGAACACTCGAGAATGGAAGGATAGAGTATGTTTTCTAAAAAGATCATGCGTACACATTGTAATAAGCGGTCTGAGATGGCATCATTGGGACACCGCGTCAGAATATCCTGGCAGAATTCCAATAGTTTCAGGAACGAATCTAATTGATACTTGAATTGATCCGAGTTGGATTGCTCTATTCCTACTTCCTCGGTAGGAAACGCACGTGGGTCCAAGTCCTGTCCAAGCAAAAAAGAAGCTGGGCTACTATGAATCTCTGCTGTGTCCTTAATAATGAGTTTACGTGGTAGTTGTGAATACAAGGCACCTAAACCTGCAGCCATAATAGTGGCAAAATCAGACTCGAGAATAAAGTCACCTAATTGATGGGTGGCCATTTCCATCAAAAACAATAAGCCCGTTCTAGCAAAATCACCTGATCGACCTTCTCTATGCACAAAACGCAACAAGTATGTAAATAATAAAAACTCATATTCAGGTGGTGGAGTTTGAGCTGCTGCTGATGAGGTTGGTAGTGGTGTTGTTGGCGGTGCATCTGATGAGGACTGTGTTGCTGTTCCTGTTGCGGCAGTTGCAGTCGCTTGTAATGTTCTTTGGGGTGTAGTTAACCACTGCTTATCGTGAAAAAAGATATTCAATAAGGCTGGAAATCCATGGATCTTGGAACAAATGATATACATGAGATCTACCAAATCCTCATGATCCAATTCGCTTTGTCGTTCATCTAACACACAAAATCTCAGGAGCTTAATGGTTGGTTTATGAACCGCATTATGAACCAAGAAGCGATCATCCAATAAATCAACCATGGAGGCAATGGTTCGAATCCCTTCACCTCGTATACCTTCAGGATAATCCATCTTTTCAGATACGTTGACCAAATACTGAAGTATGCCATTTTTGAGGAAATATTCCATACATACGCCTGTGGTGTTATCTTCTTGTCGCGCTTCTTCGTCTACCAGCATATCGACCATCTGCCGTAATCGTTCGGGTATTTCAGTTTGCTTGACGTGTAAATTAGTTTTTCGATCCTCCGCTATAAAGATATTCTATATGATCGTTACAATTGGGGGGCTACGTGATTTTATAATAGATATTTTTTTTTATATATATATATAAACGTTACGTGCACATAGTCCCAACATTTATGGAACTTTGCTAATTGCATAGCGGTCGTCAGTTGCACTTTGGGTGGGATGATACGTTTTCTGAATTTCGAGAAATAATCCATGTTGGGGGGAAAAGAGAAGAAAAAGAAGAAAAATTAGGGAGTGAAAGAGTTGATAGGGTCTTTTTTCACAGCAATAACAACAACAACAACCCCCTTGATTTCAGTCTACAATACAAACAAAAGTGTGTGTGTATGTGTGACTCTATTGACATTTGTGTTGCTGCGCGACAGGCACATGATGAGAAAGGGGAAGTATTTATGGTAAATTAATAATCCAAAAAGAGGGGAGTGTAACAATTGGCAAGGATCAATGACTAATTATTTTAACGTTCGATCTAAAACCTGGATTGCATTTTAAAGATTTGTTTACAGATGATAGGGCTCAATGCGGCCCTGTAAAAAAAAAAAAAAAAAAAAGTCGGCGCCCCCCCTCGCCTTCACCCTCATCCCAAACTCGTTCTCTCGGCGCTTAGGCCCGTTGGAGTTTCTTATGACTCAAAAGGGATAATAATAAAAAAAACATTAGTGTCAAAAGATAGACAAAAAATTTACATGAAATTTTCTAAAAGAGGCTTTTGCAACAAGTTTCATTTGGGATGGATGGGGGGAGGGGACTGGTAAAGCTTACAAATGCTTGTTCTTATTTATAATACATTGTGTTACACGGACAAATTGTAATGAAATAAAAAGGAGGATCATACAAATGGAGCTTTAAAATAGAAAAAAAAAATCATGATAATATAAACACAGGGCGAATCTTGCAAAGGGTATATGATCTCGAACTATTTCCTATTGTTCAGATCTACTGAAATGTTAATTACTTTGTAGTTTAAAGGCAGTACAATTAGCGTGCTTATTGATCTAAAATGGCAATATTATTGCGTATGCCATCGTCCGCATGGCCGCACCGCCTATCATCCCGGTAATTTGACTCAAAAAAAAAAGAGGCTGGATTTTAAAAAAAATTCTATAAATTCACTGAGATCCAAGAAAAATTAAAAAATATTCCTTCTATTCGTAAAAAAATAAAAAATAAAAAAATGACCACCTTTTTCGACAATGCCCATTATTACTCAAATGGACCAAAGGTTGAAGATAACCCTTATCAATTGGATAAAACGGATTTCAATGACTTTTTTATCGACAATCATGCATCGGGACCAGTGTCTTCCTTCTGCAGAGACAATGGTACTTGGGAGTACATCACATCACAATTGCGTGAACAAATCTTCAACTCAACAAGCATAGCATACTCTCCCCCAGAGACATATCTGGCCAAAAAAGCTAAAAGAGATCATCCCAGCTCACATGTCACTGCCATGTTGTCCATGATTAGTAAAAACACCACATCAAATCCTTTTACTGCGGATCCGCTGGAATTTAGAAGATATCGATCTGAAAACTTACTTGTACGCATGATTCATTGTAAAAGCATAGGTTTGGATATGAGCCAAATATCTCTCATGAGATTATCAAAAGGGGTCTTTGTACATCAAATATGGCAATCTTGCTCTCCACAGTCTTCTCCTACCATGTCTGCCATTGAAGATTCCTTGTCAAATAGATTTATTGACGCTTCAGGTAAATAATAATAATATTAAAATCGGAAAAAGTGATGTGGAAATCATATTGATCTTTGTTTGTATCAGCTGAAGCACCGATCGATACGTTTCGATTTGACAACGTATTTAGTATGGTCAACCATTTAACAACATCCTACGATATGTTTGTCCCATACAGCTACACATTTGGCGCGAGATTTACCAACCCTTATGGCCACGCACATGATTTAGTCATTCGTGGTAAAATACCCTTATGGTGTCAAACACTCTTCTTATCCGTCTGTATGAAACAATCTGCGCCAATACAACCCAACGTACCAACACTCGGTCTATTCCCATTTGCTCCGCAAATCCCCGTCACTTTCAAACCCTTTATCGAAACATACGGTATCTCCCCTGATTTGACCGTTCTCTATGAAAAATGTACGATGGAACACGCTGACCCATTCACCATGTCTGATACAGAAGCTGAATGGCCTGAAAAGAGACAAGAAATTTTGCAAGACATTCTTGTATGTGATCTCGAAGACGGCTTAGCAAAAATCCTTAGTGACATGGCTGTCGTTTGGGCTACCAGTCAAGGCCTTATGATTTAATTTTTTTTTTCTTTATCGTTCTTTCTCCACTTAGTATATAATCACCCCTACTCCCCCCAAACCAACCAACCAACCACATCTATGCATTTTCTATATTTCATCTTTTTCACCCATACGCATCTCTGTACTTGAATTAAACCACACCTAAGCATTTTTTCTATTTTTGTAAATCTTTTTATAAATATAATATATGGCACATGCATCACGTTATAGACACGAACCCTGTTCACGTATCACAAAACATGACACGTAGTACCTGCAAACGAATCATTTATTCTGCAAAAACCTTCTTTTTGCCAAGTCCAATGTATCCAGCCAATCAGAAAACTCACCTAATGTTAGTGAGCTACATTTGTCATATAAACAAATACTAACTGATTGGCTGGTTTAACTCTTTTCCCACAATGCGGTAATTCACTTTATAGTTTTCACATTGTGATCATCTGGAAAATGTTTAAACGCGACTTTTATTTTAAAGAACAGCCCTTTTCTCATGCGCCACATATTGGTAATGCTTGCATAATATCAATCAAAAAAACTTAAAAAAAACACTTAAGATTTGCTTAGTAAAAATGAAAACGTGGGGCTTGGCCAGATGACGTTATCTTTCAAATGATTTTCATTATCTCGTGTAACTCGTGTTGTTTGCAAGAACTCTATCTTGCCATAATCGCATGAAAAATAAAGTGTAAAATCTTTTTCCGATCACAGCTTTACCTTTTCTGGCGAATTTTGCCCGTGAAAACTTTTATAACCCCCAACTCATTGCAATAAAACAAAGAGGAAACCTACATTGTATGCAAGGAATTAAAGACATTGGATCTAAACTGGTTATTTCCGATGGCACAAATAAATAAAAGCATCTTTTTTAAAAACGTATATCCATACGAGGATGTTTTAAGCTCCTTAGCGTCTAAAAGCAACAAATTTTTTTCTGCTGCCGATAGACACCTGGACGCGCATTTCCAAAGCTCAGAGATAACCAAGGGTTTCTTAGTACAAATACCTTCATTGTGATCTCTTTATTTATAGGGGTTTCTTTTTTTGGGTCATTGTGTAATTCAATACATTTATTCATAGCTTTACGTTTTGACCCTGTTCGGCCTTTTAATTAGTATGTGACCTTTCCTGAAACTTTATTTTCCTTCCTTTTGTTCTTTTACGTTCTCTTTATGTTTATACTTCTTAGACTGAATCAAAAGATTATTTACAGCACCTTTGCTTTTTCTGAGATGCGACGTAATTACATCATTGGATATTGAGGCAATACATTTTTAAAATCGAAAGGGGTATCCATGTTATACGAAGTTATTTTTGATTGACGAGATGGGAATAGGTGTTCTGATCTCAAACCATCCAGCCTTTTCCTGTAATCCTGCCTCTATATTTTCTCTGATGTAGTAGATATGGCGTACTTTTTGGGCGACCAGTGCCTAGATTCCATATAAAAATGGGACTAGATTTTTTTCGCAATTAAAAAGCCATACTTGAAAAGGATATGCATTAATGCTGATAAAATACCAGAGGCACCAGCAATATGAATAGGTTTTTTGATAAACAATAAGCAGTTATTTATCCCCTCGGCTTTAAGGTTTTTTTTTCTTGTCACCAATAGCTACCATGTAATTAGACGGCAGTGCTTGGTCCAATAATTGCCCCGTTTTGAGGTCTTTCATAACAAACCTTTCAATTTCCTATCGAGTTTATTTGATAGCCTCTGAACCAACACTACATCGGCCACTCACAGTAAATTTTACGCCTATCAAAGACAGTTTTCTGATTGTTTTCAATGTGACAAAAAGGGTGGTCTGTGGTATTTTTCTATGTAGTTGTTATTGATAAGTTAGGGTGAAAAGTAGTAGCGTAAAATAAAGATAAAGGGTAAGATAACAGTCCCTATAAAGTGAGCACCTGACTTTAAGTTGTCAACCAAGAAATATAAACATATAAAAGGGTACTGCTAAGATGAACCAGATATAAGAGTCTTCGGGGGAGTATAGTAAAATACAACTGGAAAAAATATTCAGTCCCCATTATAAGAAGAAACTTCGTACAGTTATAGTAGCTATATTAATTTATAGTGAAGCCAGGCTTATATGAGCATTGTTGCAGCCAATAATAATATGGCTTGTTGTTATACATGATAGGATCTTTCCTATAAATACTCGTCTTTTTTTTCACTTTTAATAAAGATTCTTCAGTTTTGTCCTAACCTAAATTTGGGATTTATCTTGTAATTGATACTAAGTAATATTTCCTCCGCTTTTTCTTGCTATTTGTTGTCCATTTTAAATTATACAATCACATCATCTTCTTACATAAACCCGTCGTAAACTCTTTACTCTTTTACATCTAAGAACTATATTCTCTTCTCATCTCTCACTATATTATTATCGGTTTACATTTATTTGTCTTATATATATTATTTATCGTCTAAGATCACTTCAGAAATATTCTTAATAAATAATAAAACTAAGTTGACAACTAAAAGTCTGGTGCTCACTATCACAATTGTTATATATTTATAATTGTCCCTTTTTAAATCTAAATCCGTACTAGTGCCATATCAACATGTTTCATTATACAAAAAAAGAAAAAGAAACGAAGTTCAACCCTGGAACTTACGCTTGAAATATTACGTACGTTCCAATATATATAATAAAGCTAGCTCATATTGTGCACATATATATTGCCATAGATATGTGTAGATTCATTGTGATCACCAAGTTTTTTTTGTGATCGAAAGCCAAGACTGCGGGCCTTTACTTATGCTGTTATACCTTCTTTTGCTTATCCATTTAAGGATTGTTAGTCAAAGACAAAGGACATAACCATATCCCCTTCCCCCCCTCACATATACACCTTTCTCCTTATACTGTCATAACAAAATTACTGTCTTGTTTAAATGCTTCACTCCGATAGTTACTGATCAATGAGCCCCCGACAAAAAAATTAGTCTTGTTTCGTATCTTTAATGTTTTTTGTCTGAAGAATGTGTTTTTATTTTTACTTGTAATAAAACATGAATTATCTATAAAAATTACAAATACTGGCCACATTTGGTGTATGAATACTATAAAACCTTTGTTTTTTGAAAGCTTATATTCTGTCGTTTTCCATACAAATCAGGTGTAACTATACCATTTGTAGATAAGCATTTTTTTTTTTCAGAAAAATAAATCATATTCTACAATTGGTATAATTTCCTGGATACCCACAATCTTACGTAGATAACTGAAATGGTGAAGGATAAGAAGAAGTGACATTAAAGTATTTTGGTATAACTTACCCAAATATGCTGGTTAAGGGTTGAAGGCAAAGTGTTTATGAGCGGAAATCGATGTTAGAACATTTCGAAATGCGTTTGATTTTATCTTAAAAAATGCTTTTGTACTTTTGCTTACTCCTTTTGTAAATCTTAAATCAAATTCTTACAAAGGTCTATTCATAACTCTTTTTTCGGAATTTGACTAAACAAAGATTTTTGTGCTCACATTTGTACAAAAAGGTGTCACACAAAATTGCTTCAAAAAGTACTGAATAAGATGCTTTCTGTCATTTAACCCCAAGGACAATATTCGAATTACAAAAAATAGTAACAACACTTGAACTTTAGTTATAACTCTGAAACTATAATTTAGGAGTTTGGTTACATTTGAAGCTCTTTTTGATAATTCTTCTCTCCCTTTTTGTCCATTGAGAAAACCATTGGGTGAGAGGTCTTTTCAAAGAAATAGACCAGTTTTTATTGGACCAAACCCTGAATACAATAAGGTTGGGTTTTGTATGCCATTTTTTATGGCACACGACAACTCCTTTATAGACTTCAACATATAAAGATCATAAAAAATAATAGGTGAGAAGAGATCCTTCTTTTCTTTTTGGTTTCCTTATATTTTCTTCTTCTTTTTATCAACATGCCTTCGGTGCTGCATACGTTCATCAAAACATTTGCTGGTGGCCTTCGTCCAATGCATTTAGTACCAATGATTATTGTTTACTATGTGTCAAAGTACTTTTACAAGAGATATACCTCGCCTCTTGCCAACACGCCATTAGCTCCTGCTACTCATTTCTTGGTTAAATATTTTGGTTTGGTACCCCCACCTAACGACGCTGAAAAAACAGATACGCTTTCGGCATTTCTAATTCGCACAGGTAGAGACACAAAGCGTTCACCTATCAATGTATGCTGGTCTATTACAGGAAAGCCTCTTGTGTTTGCAAATACTTTAAAGGGCATCAAGGATATCTTACTAGATGGCCAAGGGAAGACCAAAGATAAAAACAATGTGCCTAATGTTCAACGTGGTGATTTGATTCGATTAATTCAAAATTTGGTATTTGGGGGTAAGAACTTAAACAATACGATTGGAGAGGTAAAAAAGAAAGAAAAAAGAGAATGATTTTGAAGTGATTTATAATTAATGCATAATTAGGAATGGCAGTGGCGTCGTCATATTTTGTTACCACCCTTTCAACCCAAACAACTTGTGCCTAAATTATTACCTTATGTTGCTGCTAGAACTAATGAAATGCTTAAAGTGTTTGAGGCTCAAGCTATTACGGGTGATGCTATTGAACTTGATGTAATGTTCCAAGACATGACCATGGATGTAATTAACTTTTATTTATATGGGAGAAATGATTTAAATTATGAACTAGTGGGAGGTAGATCTAACTTGAAAGTATGTCAACTTTAGTCAATTAAAAAGCAATTTTTTTATTAACTTTTTTATTTTTGCAATAGAATGAGCATAGCCGCCTTGGTTTAGGATTCCAATCACTTGAATCATTTCTTCCTTTTGGTATCAACAAAACGGATTGGGCTCAGCGTTCTTATAAACCAGCTCGTGATATTTTAAAAAGTTTCATCAAAGACTCTCTCGTATTCTCTATGCAAGACTATCAAAGGGAATTGCGAAAATATGAAGCTAAAGGTATTCCTGAAAAGCAACGGTCATACCAATCAGTAGCTGCTGCCGCCTTTGCTAGTGGAAAATACGACAACAATCAGTTTGATTTAATTAATGACTTTCTTTCATTGACATTTGCTGGCTACGACACTACTGCTCATACGTTATCGTTTTCCTTTGCTGAGCTCGCTCAAAACCCAGATTTACAAGAACAAGTTTTCAATCAAGTCAGAGATGTCTTGGGTCCTCCTCCTGTTCTCCCTGAAAGTGTTACAGCAGAAAAGCTTGCTAAAATGCCGTTGGTTACTGCCATATATCGTGAGACGCTTCGTAAGTATCCAGCCGTTGTTTTTATTCCTGTGCATGTCAATAAAGATACAGTTGTTGATGGTGCTGTGGTCCCAGGCGGTGCAGAAATTTGGTGCAATGTTCGAGGTGTTCAAATGAATCCCGAAGTTTTTCCAGACCCTGAGAAATTTGATCCTTCTCGCTGGTTACGCCCTGAAGATAAGTCGATTGTGGAATCCGGATTTGATAATTTAACTACGGATAACACTACTTCTTCTTTAATCACGCCTGATACACAGTACAACTTTCCTGATCTTTCGTTTACGCTAGGTGCACATGCTTGCTTGGGAAAAAATCTAGCTGTTTTGGAATTAAGAACGATCATTGCATGTACTATGAATCAGTTCACCTGTCACTTACAAAAGGGTTCGGTGATCGAAACTAAAATTGTTCTCACAACAAAACCTAGAAATGGTGTTTGGGTTCATTTCCAAAAAAGAGAATAGCACTATCTTGACAAGTCATTTTAAAAAGAATGGATCAAAACTCAAAAAATAAATTTTTCTAGTTTCTTTTATAAACAGAGCCACTGCTACAATGATAAAGATGTCTTCATCGAAATAATGTGATTCATGCAGAGTTTCTTATCTTTTATCGTAAATAGTGGGGTCCTTTCTCATACGATACTCTTTATTTTTTTTTTGTATCAGTCTCTGTTCCGATGTAAATCTTCTTTTTTACTTCAACCCACAATGAATCCGTATTTTGCGTTTTTGTCATAGTTTAAAATAAACATAGCAGTCAATGGGTTCCGGTTGTAAATGTAATCAAGCAACGATAATGATTATTTTAAAGATGTTCTCCAGCGTCTACCCCTTTTACCAGTGGGTACCACAATTTCTATCTCCCATCACGCTTTCTTTTTCTTTTTTTATTTAGTTACTGCGAAAGAGGTACACAATTTTTTTTTTTTTTTTTTTTTTTTTTTTTTTTTTTTTTTTTTTGCATGTAGGCATACACTAAGGGGTCTCAGTTTCAAAAAAAAAAATGGGAAACTTTTTTGCGAAACTTTTTTTAGCCAATCAAAGCGCTTTCCCACTTTTTCAACTTTCCCAACTTTTTTTGGGAAAAGATAGGTACAATTCTTTCCCATTTTTTTTTTTTTTTTTTTTCAATGAAAGTTACAAAATGCCAAAGATCAGCAATAAACAGGCACCTGTAGAGAAACTAAAAGAATGCTTACGTATGGAGAAGAAGTACGTGACCGAGATTCTTCGTGATGACAGTGTTGATGAGGAATCCAAGACAATTAGTGCCAAAATTGTCAAAGAATCATTAAAACGACACAAATATACGAAAGCATTGCGTTTTTTGAATGAGAATAGATATGTCTACAAGCAAGTCCATTCTCATAAGCGTAAAGGGGACTATCTCGAATGGCTTATGCTACAAACAGACAGATTATTTAGATGGGAAACTAGAATGCCAACCAAGCAAGCCTTCTATAATGTATACGATAGAGTAAAAGACCACATTTGCTATAACGACTCTGATACTGCCAGAAAACAACGCGGTGTACATTTCCAGGTCGCTGTTGCTCTTTATCGACTGGGTCTTTCTGGAGGTGGATCAAGTTTAGAGAACGTCGCAACGACTTGTGGAATTGGATTAGGAACTGTCCAGACGTACACCAAACGTTTTTTTACTGCCATTTTGTCAATGTCGAAAGAGTGGATTTGTTGGCCGAAGGAAGACGAAAAAAAACGAATCATTGAGGCCAACGAGAAACGATTTGGTTTCCCAAACTGTGTTGGGTTTGTAGACGGCTCTTTAATTGATTTGTAGTTTCAACCAAAGTGGAGAGACCAAGAGTTTCATACTCGAAAGGCAAGCTGGCCATTTGTGACGATAAGCGAAGAATCAGGTACTTTGCTACAGGTATTTTTGGATCAGCACGCGATTCTCGTGTATTCACCGAAACAATGGGGGTTCATCCAGAACGTTATTTCGCCGATGGGGAGTACATCCTTGCAGACTCTGCATATGGATGTACACATTATATGATCCCCCCATATAAGAGGCCACCTAATGCAGAATTGGATTCAGAGAAAAATAGATTCAACAAGATGCATTCTGGAACAAGAATTGCCATCGAGCACTGCTTTGGTATCTTAAAGTGTAGATTTGGAAGTTTGAAGAAGCTCCGTCAATAGATCCACAACAAAGACTATATGGCCAATGCTTCCCAGTTCACAACATGTTGATCGATGAAGCTGAGGATATAAAATTGGTAAGAAAGGCGAATCACGGAAGAACAACACGAGGACCGTGCAACTATGTCTTTCTCCAACATAGACTCTCCCACTGAAAACCAGTTAAGAGATTGAGTGTGTCGATACATACTAGCACGCAACCAATAAACATGAAATAAGTATATCAATTTTGAAAGTTATAGTTTTTTATTTTTACGACAAATTTGAAGACTCTGCTTCAGGTTCAGATGTTCCAGCGATATTCAATAACCACATGATTTTCTTCATTAGATCTTGAACAATTGATGAAGTGGGATCTAAACCATACTTTAACAAAGTTTCAAAAATTAGCCTGGTTTCAGTCAGCTGCTGCACCTTCAGCTCCATCTTGGTCATCTCCTGTTTCTTTTCCATCATTTCACTGTAGATGGTTGTATCTACGGGTTCATCGAAAATGGACTTGAAGCCCTGGTCGAAGGTAGCAGCACCAGAACTTTTTTTTGGTTTCTTAACCGGAGGAGCAACAGTAGCTTCATCTTCACTGGAGTCAGACACCGTTTCCACTACGTTGGTACTTATGGGCTCTTCATTTAAAGTAGACTCAATGACGTATTTGGGCACGATTCACTTAAGAATAAATAAGCAAATCGTTTAAATAAATAAACTATAAAATTAAAACAACCTTTGATGTTGCATATAAGCATACGATTGTATACGGCTGTACAACTTCTACTACTACGAGTACATACTTCTATATTAAAGATTGCATGATTGGCCTAAATACGATATACGAATGACAGTTGGATACAAAATGCTATACCACTGAGTTACGATATCACCGATCGAAAAGAGGATCTTCTCAGATCAAATCAAGAATTATAAGAAACAGAAACTTAATATTAATAGTTCTCTCAATGGATTAGCTACCCAGAGAGAGAACAGAACAGCTATTATTATAAATGGTTCATTTACTTATATATTGATATGATTATACTGCTGATAAAGAGTATAAAGAAATAGTGTATGAATTAATGGATACCTATTTTCTACAACCAAATATACAAATATCGATAATCTAATCTACACTGTCCAATAAAGTTTAGAAATAAATTGCCCAATTGGGTTCTGGTATACTGACTTGATTACAAAAATTGCGTTATGCCCTCGAGAAATTGCAGTAGCATTCAACTTTATGACTCTTGATTCTAGTAGACGGTACTATGAATCACCCGCTAGCTGTTTGAACTTGTTGTTCTATCAAACAAGATAGACAGTTTATAAAATAAAGAAAAAGGTAATTGTGAGACTGGGTAAATTGAATATCGCTTTATTATTGAATTAGAGGATGGTTTATATAGGAATTGACAAAGTCCTTTCGGTACTTGTCAATTAATAGAGCAGACTGAAAGAATGATTTATGATGTGAACATATTGCAGTAAGCATGTGTGGACCATGCGTGGATTGTAAGCTGTGGTATTATTTATAAGTTGTTTTTATCATTTGTTAATGCAGATGTTGCGTGTAAACCGCGTGTACGTGAGGTGACACAAAATAGCTATTTCGAGTTTCTTCACCAAAGTAACTCGCAGAACAGTGCTTGTATACACTACGGGATATTTGTGTATACAACACTTGTTATCAAGAATCACAATTTCTCGCGAATGAAGTTGATATATGTATACATGGTAATAATTTATTGTTTGTGGGATATTTAATATAAGAGATAGTTATAGTTATTGATTATTGTTCAATTAGTTTGATCGGTTGTTTTTGTCTTTTTTCTAATAATTTCATTGGCATCTGCTTCACAACCATACTTTTTCTAATAGCCAAAGGTAAATGAGCACCAAAAAAGAACAGATCCTCGGATTTTCGGACTCCAGACATAGCAACATACATTTGACCATGAGTAAGCATATTGTCAAGATGTATACCAACGCAATCAATTGTAACACTCTGCAATTTGTGAATTGTAGAGACAAAAGCGGGTACTATCGAAAATTGCGATCTTGTATAACTTTTACCTGGTACATGTCTCATGATGCGCTGAATCAGGTATTTTTTTCTGCTTCTTGTCCATTTGCATTTGTTACAGATATTCTGAGACAAAATGTTTTCTTCTTTGATATATTCAATTTGAGCAACAAAGCTTGCAGGTCAACATGGCAAGGCTCTTAAAAAGCAACGAAAACTCCTGGATGACCTCCTGGACATCTACAACCAGGAATTCCGTAAGTACAAAATTGTTTATTGGAAGTTTAGACCACTGAAATCTTTATCATAGAGGAAGGTGTAACTGCAGCAACTTTCCTGGATGGTAACAGCCAGTTTTGGGGGATCGATCGCCACCCTTTAACAGAAACATGGTTGTGTGTGAGGAACGCTGAAGAAGAAATCAAACTTCTTAAGGTAAGCAAAGCATTATTGTCAGATACATTTGAAATTCAACTTAAGAAAATATCATACCAAAACAGCGTGAAGCACAAAACCTGAACTCCAATATTGAGGTGGAGATCAAGAGGCTTACCCAGGCATTGGTAAGCAATGGGGCCGAATTGGAGAGGGCAAATGATGCGGAGGAGAAACTGTTCTTGGAGGGTGCCAAAACCTTTTTGGTAAGACAGCTGGACCAGAGCGATAATTGGAAAATGCACTCGAAGCGACATCTGGTGTTGCTGAGGGTTGCTATGCCTATCATTACTGACTCTGGATTACAGTCTGACACTGCCACATTCCTTGATCCGACCGCTGATGCCGATGAGGATGAGGAATCCCTGAATATTGCAGCGGAAGGCAATGAGGATGAAGTTGAGGAAGAAGAAGGCGTGATTGGGACTGCAGCTGTTGATAATGAAGAACAATAAAAAAATAAAACAAATAAAAAAAAATGCTCAAGTGAAAGATACAACAAAGAAAATAATCTATAAGACTAATTATTAACCGGATTGCAAAATAACTTGTTTTTATTAAATATAAAAATAAAGAGTTCTTTTATACACAATGAACATAACCATAACTGTAAACGGGAAAACTACTATCGTGGGTAGATTTCATTATAAATCATCCAAGCTGTCAATATCCCGCAAGGTACATCAAGGATAATAAAAATAACAGTCCGTAACAGAGAAATTCCCTTTAGTGCTACGTTAATTTTAGATGAGCAGCTGACATATGCCAAAATATGAAAGATGATTAATTACTTCAATTGTCGGAGTGTACCAATACTAGTGTTCGAACTTTTCGATCTTGAACCGATCTTGCGCCAGTTCGAACAAAGCTCGAACCGAGTTTTTTTACTCAAGTATGCGCCACTTTTTTTTTATTCGAGCGAGCATCGACCGAAGCTCGCTCGAAGCTCGCTCAGCTATAAAATTGTAAGTAGTCACTTTAAAATGAAGACAGTAAAAAGACGGGTGATAGAATTTCTTTTGATAAAACTGTGGTATTTGACAAAATATTACAATAGAAAAGTAATGAGATAAAAGTATATCTTTATTCGAGGTAAAAATAGACTAAAAGAACTCTGCTGCTATGAAAATAATTGATTGCACAACTCTCCTGAGTTTTAATGATGATGTTGAGGATAGCATAATAACACACCTAAAAGTAGAAATATCGGAGATGATCCAATAAGGACATAATCCCATATAATCACACTGGTGGGTATTAGTTGTTCCACAATTTACCTCTATCAATAAAAC
>JAEPRD010000158.1:0-72992 GCA_016758985.1 Mucor saturninus
ATTGGTTTTTGTTAGACAAAGTAAGTTTTTTAGATGTTGATTGTTTTTAAAAACTAGTTCAAAAGATGTGCCAGATTATCATTATAAAGTATGTCAATAAAAGTCTCTTCACACGAGAGTTTGCATTAATGCTTAAATGGGCCCTTGTATATTCTTCCTCTTGCAAAATAGATGAAAGCTATCCTATTTGGGTACGATTCATTCAAGAATAATTAAGCAAATCGTTTAAATAAATAAACTATGAAATTAAAACAACCTTTGATGTTTCATACCAGCATACGCTTGTATACTGCTTTACAACTTCTCCTACTACGAGTACATACTTCTATATTAAAGATTGTTTGATTGCTTTAGATACAATATACGAATGACAGTTGGATACAGAATGCTATACCACCGAGTTACGATATCACCGATCGAGAAGAGAATCTTCTCAGATCAAATCAAGAATTATAAGAAAGAGAAACTTAATATTAATAGTTCTCTCAATGGCTTAGCTTCCCAGAGAGAAAATAGAACAGCTATTAGTATAAATGGTTCATTTACTTATATATTGATATAATTATATTGCTGATAAAGAGTATAAAAAAATAGTGTATGAATTAATGGATACCTATCTTTTACAACCAAATATACAAATCTCGATAAGACATTCTATATTTGGGATCGTATTTTATGCTTTAGAAAATTAATGCTCAAATGATCAACTATAACTATTATGTTCTACTGCCAATTACACTTGACAAACAAGTATGTATCTTTTAACAGTATCCGTTAAACGATCTTACAAGGAAGTGTGCCACTGCACTAAGTATTTGTCAGAATTCGTGTTCTCGTTTCACACATCTGGGACAACGTTACCTTCAATCAATTCTAACGAGTGGAGTTCAGATAAAACAAGATGGAAGACTAAAATATAGATTTATTCCAAAACCAGAAAGGTTGCTCATCATAAATCCAGGAGATGTTGGCAATATAAAAGGATCGATTATTTCATAGCAGCAGAATTCTTTAGTCTATTTTTACCGTAATAAAAATATTCATTTATTTCATTATTTTTATACGTGCTATTTTTATCGAATACCACACTAGCAACCACCTACGAGAATGCAGTTATAGAAAGATTTGAAAATATATTAAAAAGATTTTTACGTTATCAAATTCAAATTATGTTTATGGTAAAAAAAAAAAAAAAAAAAAAAAACTTTACAAATCACATTTTTAATATTATGTTTATAGTCCATGACTTGGAAGGACTTAGGAGACATTGTTATCAAATATGCATATCAGTATGTTTGTCAGGGTGAAGCGGTGTAGCCTGAACAAGAATCTTTTGAAGATTCTATGATTAAACAAAAAATTGATTAATTTGGTCTACCACTTAAAAACAAGCTCAATGTTAGAGTCAGTTTAAAATTGCTAGCTGATAACCCTGGCTATTTTGTTCCAATGCTATTTCATATACTGACTGTCTTTGAAAGAGAACATCAATATCACCAAGCGTTTGACGTAAGGAGACTTCCGTTACCAAAGCTGTTTAATGTGTTCCCTTCGCCAACATCTCATTGGCGATCGGTCACATTATCTGTTAATGCAATATCAGCGTTTTTTCGGGGCCAAGCACTCCCTAGAGGATATAATGCCCAGCTACATTTATTTTATAACGTATTTGACTTTAAACCTCTAAGAATCAAATCGTAATATATATTGAAATTAGTGTTCGAACTTTTCGAGCTTGCACCGATCTTGCACCAGTTTGAACGAAGCTCGAACCGAGTTTTTGTACTCGAGCTTGCGCCACTTTTTTTTGGGTTCGAGCGAGCTTCGGTCGATACTCGCTCGAAGCTCGCTCGGCTAAAATGTCGATAGTAGTCACTTTAAAGTTAAGGTCCTTGAAAGACTAATGATGGCATTTCCCCTTGATTTTCATCGTTTCTTTCCTTTACCATTTTTTTTTATTTATGCTCTAATGATTCCAACTAAAATGCTTTAGACTTTTATTTAATTTTACAACCAACAAACACATTTAGCATAGAAAATGATACAGTGTTGCACACTAAACCCGACTAAGCCAAATTTTTACAGTATCTATAGTAACATGACGTAGCAGAATTAATTTAAACTTTCATGTTCACAAATCCAACTGTATTATATTTATTGATGTAGTAATAGTTTGATTTAAGTATCCGAATTTGGTGTTAAGGCTGGTGAAAAAAAAGTTTTCTTCTTTTCTTTTTCCAACTTGTATTTCAATAAATAACAAATTTTATTATCATAACTTTCTGTAATTAACATCACTTTGACGTGCACTTTGTGTAATAAAAAGGGCGAGCGAGTTCGGGCTATCGTATTTGCAACCGAGCCGAGCTTAAGAAACTTTGAGCGAGCTCGAACTGCAAAAAAAGCATTCCAGCGAGCTTCGACTGAAACACGATCGAAGCTCGCTCGAGAGTTTCGATCTTCATTCCGAACACTAACTGAAATATATAATGATCATTTAAAAATATGTTTATTATTAGGATTGAATCTCTATTACCTACTGGAACAAATAAGAAGATGTTCGCTAACATGGTCAGATCTGACGGTTTTGCTGTTGATTTTATTTTTTACAAAGAAAAAACTTATTCCGAACACATTAATCAAGTTGATCTGATCCTTGATGATTTTGAATTCAATGAACATGAGGAGCACTATCTGCCAATCACCATAGATCCAGGAAAAAAGGCGTTTTTTACAGCGTTTGCCGGGTCAAGTAATGATACCAGTGATTTTAGAAAATGTTCAATCAAGGAATACTATCACATAACAGGTTCAACAAAATTCTCAGCAAACAAAGAATAGAAAAAGATTGTATGCGGTTTTAAAACATTAGAATCAAATATACCAACTAGTAAAACTCCCCACGAATCAGTGTATATAGAGTATGTCAATTATATGCTTGAAAACATTGCTCGTATCTTTAGCTTTTATAATCATGAAACTGCAAAAGATATATTTTTTTTATACCAGGGCCGCCAACGAGCACCCGAACAAATGGTGAATATGTTACTACGTGACACCAAAAAATATCAAACAAAAACAAGGACCCAAGGTAAAAAGTAAATTAGGTAGGGCTACGATATTATTTTACTCAAACGTTTTTATGGTAGACAAACTAATTTTGAAAAGTACAAAACCAAAGTTCCACTAATCGTTTTTGGGAACGGTATGTCAAGAAAAGATCATGTCAAAATAAAAAACATCCGGACTGGTGTTACTGGTGGTCTTTTCCGTAAATCGAAAAGCAAAGAAAGAACCGGTAATCTCTTGGTGGTAGATATTGATGAGTTTCTGACGTCGCATGCTCAAAATGTGAGAGTAGAACTTTGGGTGGTGTTGGCATCCCCGGTCATAGTGTTCTCGTTTGCCAGACGTGCTTTAAACATGATGAAGATCGCAAGATCGGTATGGAATGGTGATGGACGTCCGGAACCATTTAGAAGATAATAAATACAAAAGAACAATCACCGTAATGAACACGGTCTTTCCTTCGGGAATTAAGACTGTTACAGGTAAAGTCTCTGTTCGTCTGAAAACTAATTTTCTTTTGTCTAATTTTCATTTTCATTTTGTCTAAAAAAGGTCCACTTCATCGCCCATTGAAATTATATTCTAAACGTGCACGAATAATTTTTAAAAATAGGGTATAACAGTAACAAATTATATTAGGTTCAAATCCGTTTACAGGCATTATTGTATTTATGATGATCGAAAACGTTTATTCATTTCTTCCTCTGCTCGATTAGTACGCTGCTGAAGCCAAGTGGCAAAATTACCGCATTTCAGAAATTGACTGTACAATTCTTTAGTAGGGTCAGTTGCTGACGTCCGTGTTTTAAATGTTGATTTGAAAGGTAATTGTGGTCCGTGCTCTTTTAAGGATTTCATAAATTGGTCTGTTTGAAAGGGCCTTAATCGAGGTTTTTGACCATCTGCGGATCTGATTTTACAAAGTCAGACACATTTAAATAAATTGAACATCTTACTCACATATTGATTGGGATAAGTGTACTAAAATATCGATTTAATGGCACCAGAAACTTTTCTGTTAGATCGACAAAATGTCTTCGTAATATGTTATTCAACACCCAGTCTACTATGAGTTAGTACATTATAATGACTAGACCGTACTTATCCTTACCAGGTGGATACCCTCGAACCGATGCCTCTGTCAACATTTTCACCAATTCACGGTCCCTCGATATAACTGATTTTCTTTTCGAAGTAACTCCTTGTACAAAATTAAACAATACGTTTGTTTTATTTCCAAGCCCAGGTTTATTTTTCCCTGGATGGGTATGGTGCGTATGGCTGTGAATAAGTGTGCCATCGGGTTTCCTACATTAATCCATTTAGTTCGATCGGTTGATCCGGATACTCATTTCTTTCAATTACCTTAATTGCTGCCTGCCCACACGAACTATATTGGGCCAGTGCCCGACTGCTGTGTTAAAAAATGGATTGGTGACACCCAATACCAGACTGGACAAAGGCTAAAATAATTCTTAGGCTTAGGCTTGATTGGAATGACGTATGTATAAGGTCTTTTTTACCTTATTCTTAGTTACAAAACATTTAAAATCGGAATCCTGTATTGTAAAGTAAGGCCTATAATCGCCACAGTAGGGTATCTACAGATGACATGATTAATAGCTACACAGTTTTGATCGATTGTCCAAATACCTACAGGGTTGATGATATCTACGAGAGAAACTACAGCCTCACTACAAACACCTGGATCAGGCGCAATAATTACAATCGGTTCCGCTAATAGCATGAGCTCCCATAATAACCACAGATCTTTTAAAATGTCCCTAAAATGATGATACAGTCCGCCTACAGGCAATGATGCCATAATCTACAAGATATGTCAACTTGATTACTTCGTTAAATGACCTTTGTGTCCTACTTGTATGTCTGGCTTCAATTTATTCATATCGAATGGCGTTGTTTCTAGTAGCTGAGTTTTCAAAGGTGTAGGCAATTCAACTTGCAGTAATTTACCGAGAAAAGGTAAATCTAGTACTTTCCCATCTCTAGGAGACTGCCATTGGGCTATGTTCATACATGCGGCTTCCAACATGGGTTGTCCAGTATCAAAATAAGCAGGCCCTAGAATTGATACGACGCGAGAAAATAGACCAACGTATGGATGTTGTGATAGTAAAACTAGGGATTTCTGATAGGGCCAGTATTAGTTGTATATTAACATGAAACAATCGATCTAATTACTTGCTTGAAAATAACCACGCCTAATTCGAGGATCTTTCTTTTGACGAAAAAACACATATCCATATAGAAATCCAGCATCAGCGGTTGGGCCAGAAACGGCAAATTTCGAGGAGCTTGCTCTGACACGTATATTAAATATCTGATCCCCTACTTCAAACACGTTTGAATCAGGAAAAGCAGAAAAACAACTAGAATATTAAATTAAAAACCATGAGCGTAATAGGCGTGCGAGCTTACATATTCTTTTGTTCAATTGAGGTTAGATCCATTGGAGGATAGGCATAATCTAAAGCTATTTTAATAAATAAAATAATAAATAAAGGGGGAAAAATTGTTAGGGATCAAATAATAATGATAGTTCTAAAAATTACCTTGTCCTATCTCCAGATCAAAATTTACGATACAGAATCCTACAATCCACTTTCTGAAGTTTGTCAAGTCGTTTGGTTCTAAAGTCAAATACTTGTCCTTTTCATTTTCGGTAATATCAAGACCTGTAGGCGGCGTTGAAGGTGGGGTAGGTGTACGAAGTCTGGAAATGTCTAAATCATTTTTCACAAGTAGGTTGGGATGAGAAACGGAAAGTCCTAAGCGATGCATCGGTACTTGCAAAACTGAAGTGGAAGCTTGTTTAGATAGTGTATAATCAAGCACGGAATCACTCATGTCTGCTTCGGTGTCCGAGTCCAAAGCTCCTTGGCTGGAGCTCTTCTCTCTTGGTTTTAGATGCTTAAATCCGGAATTCGATTTAATCGGTGCATTGTCGCTTTGCATATTATTTATTGTTAAGTGAAAGAAGAGACAAGGTTGATTTACCCACTATTTTTTTTTTTCCTTTTTCAGTCTGGATTGAAAGCATGGGGACTTTAAAATGGAAATTACTTTAAATTCAGACAAATGAAAATGATTTTCAAAAGAAGAGTTCTTGCTACATCAGCCGGCCTAAATGGCTCTGACTTCAAAATATCCATGGTTCCAAAAAATCACATGCTGTTGCATTTCAAAATGTACAAACACTTGATGTGTACAATCTTCGCTTATGTAGATACTAGTATAGGGTCATATTTCAGTGCAATTACAATTATAGTGAAAAGATTCTGCAGTCTTCACTATACTGAGTATTCGCAATAATTGCAAGGAGGCTACACCGATCGATTAAGATCCTTCTTCGCTTTTAAACAACCTAAGAAAAATCTTTTACTTGTGTCTTATAGATTTTATATGACTTTGTATATATTTAACAAATGAAAATTCATTTTTCCACACATTAGTCATTTATCAGTAAGACTCTACCTTCCAAGATCACGCTTCTCATCATGCTAATAGATACACAAAGTTGTAGAAAGGGAAGATCGGTATTAGTATTTTGTGTATTGGCTAGCTCAAAGTTCCATTTTAAGCCCAATTGGAAATAATTTGCCCCTTTTAAAAAAATGATTAGATAAGCGACGTTGCATTTTAACAGGAATAATAATAAATGGCATCAATGTCTTTGAAAATTTGTGGTCAGCATGTCTGATCAGTGTTTGCCTATGACCGCTCTTACTTAAACTAAATTGATCCGTTCTATATTATTCCCATGTACAATATTGAGTTGCCGGTACAGTGATTTATCATGATTAATTAACAAAGCATGGTTTTTTTTTTATGAAATAATGAAAAAAATTTACAAATTTAGAACACCTATTTCTTTTTTCTTGATGTCAAAACAAAATATGTCCAATATTGTATCCTCTAGTAGAAGAGTATGTTCTTGGTAAAAGAGATTAAACATTCGGAGGAAGTGGAGCAAAAAAAAATACTCGTGGTCCAGCAAAACAAGAAGGTACGTAGTGACTATGTGAATTTAACAAAGCTAACAACTTATCAGGTAAAAAAATAAAAGATACAATGGAGGAGAAGCAAGAAAAAGCACAGACAACTTCGTCGAAATATGCTCCAGTATGCACATTTTGTGCGCCGCTAAATCCCTCGCATGCTACTTCTTGCGATTGCCCAAATAGTGAATTTAATATGAAGGAGCTTTTGCAGAGACCGTTAACTGTTTTTACTATGGATATATAGTCTTGTTGACCCTTTAATTGTTTGTCAATCCCAATAAAGAAGACCCGTATATAATACAACGATACCAACAATTACAATTATTAGGCTTTCTACTTTTCCACGAGGGATTATATACAAGATCCAAAAATTTATAAAGTATAATATTTTGAAAAGTGGAACATATATCTATGCATGTTTCCCGTAATCTTGTTTGGTACAGAACATATCAATTTTTATACGTCAACATCAATATACACCGACTTCAAAACTTCTACCCATCCCTTCTCAACAGCGAATCAGCTTGTAACCGTCTACAAAGCTTAGAAATGCCAATATTCTCGTTGATAAGGGTGATCTAGTTGGTTATGATCAGATAGTAGCATTTGCTTGTGAATCTTTAGTGAGTACATACAACAACTTTTAAATTGAAAACTATAAAAACTAAAAAACTAGATTCAACCAAAGAAAAAGAAAAAAAAACGGTCAGCAGGTGAAATTCGGGAAATCCTTACCTTCCAGCAGATATAAAATACTCTATATTTTATTGTATCATACATGTTAAACTCCTTGTATCTCCGAATCTTGCACAAGAGTCATTTTGTCAAAAAAGACAAGACAAGCGTGCCTTTGATAGTTTTCGGCGACGGTATGGAAGGAAAAAGCCAAGTGAAATTGTAAGGAAAGCTTGTTGACGTATCTGATTTGTTATAGTGAGCACCGGACTTTTTGTAGTCAGCTTAGTTTTATTATTTATTAAGAAATTTCTGAAGTGATCTTAGACGAAAAAATATATGGATACGACAAATGAATGTAGATCGATAATAATACAATAAGAGATGAGAAGAGAATATAGTTCTTAGATGTAAAGAGTGAAGAGCTTACGACGGGTTTCTACAAGGAGACGTAATGATAGTACTACTTACAAAAAAAAACTACAAACAGCAACAAAAAGCGGAGGAAATACTACTTAGTGTCAATTACAAGATTAATCTGAAATTTAGGTGAACATGAAACTAAATAATATTTATTTCAAAGAAAAAGAGAAGAGTATTTATAGGAAGAATCTTATCCTGTGTAACAACAAGCCATATTATTATTGGCTGCAACATCGTCATTCTTCATGCCGTTTTCAACAATGTCTTTTTTTAGAGTGACGCGATCTTTTTTTTTTTGTTTGTTTTTTTTTGGGTTAGTTTACCTCTTGTCCTTTCAATCACTGTTACATTTAAGCCGATATATTCCTAATTTTATGTAACCACATATTCAAAGAAGCGGAAAATGTGAAATAGTCAATTCGCAGTTGTCAGGCAGAAAACATAAAAAAATTAAAAATGGTAAACAACTCAATTGTGAATGAGGTTTGAAAGGAATACTAATCCAGATCAAATTTTCTAGATATTAGATTGAATATGCTGTTTAAGCTATTGGCGATACCAATATGTTCCTGACTGCTCCAAAGCATATTATAAACTCCCTAATTCTTAATATTGGACGGTATTTATGGTTTATTCTGTGGTCTTTTTTTTATTATTATTATTATTCAGAAAAGAGGACCAAGCAGAGAAAAATTTAAAGGCGCCTCAGGATTATATAAACCAAGACAACTCTTTCTTCGAAGATTCTGATCTGGCATGGATTAAAAATCAACAGTATTGAAGAATCCCAAGTCGTGATATCTTCTGCAGTTATGGATCTTAATTTTATATTATATTTTTGGGACAATGTATATTTTACATTGTTCTCGATCAATTGGTTAACTTCTTCTTTTGAGTATATGTTACATCAAATATCAGGGTCTAATCCTAAACGGGCTGGCTGTGCAAAAATTCCAATTCTATTTGATTTTCACCGTAACAGAGCCCTTGAATCCGTGAAAGCAATCCTTGTACGACTACTTTCAGCTGATAATAACAAAAACTAAGATAAATTATAAATACTGATTGAATTTCCCATAGAATTTCACATTATACTTTCCTTTCTTTCTCCTTTCTTTTCTATAAAAAAAACTATGTCACTATCAGAAAATGATGGGGATAATGTCTTCTCAAGGCATTACCAACAATCTAAAAGACAGCCACAACAAGCTAAAGCAAATTCAAATGTCACCGATAATATCGAAGAGTTCTCGCCTGCTGTATCATGGCCAATCTTACTTGCTGTTATTCCCACACTAGGCGCTTTTGTTGCAGGAAGTGCTGAGATTTGGAGTGATTTCCTCATGCTAATGTTAATTCTATACTATGTTTATAAATGGATGACCGGTAACAAAATAAATGAACCAACAATTATTTCACAGGACTAACGGATTTATTAAGTTCCATGGGCTTATTACGAAAGCGCTCGAACCCGAAGAGTTATACATCACCAATCCTCCACAGAAATGAAACAAGCAGGGCTTGCAAATACAAAGCAAGACGATGCTTATTCCAAACGTATGCAAGCAGAGCATTCTAAAAGAAAATTAATAACTGCAGAACTCCGTCGCCACGAACTAGCTGGTCTAATTTGGGTTACAGTATCACCAGCCATTGCAGGTTACACATTACAATATAGCAGATATCTTCTTAGCAACGTTGATAAATACATTAGTGCCTTTAATGTTACTGTCTTCGTATTAGCTGCATCTATAAAACCAATATCACACATCATGACTTTATTGCAAGAACGTACTTTGTTTCTTCAGAGTGAAGCCATAGTTACAGACACTCAAGTTCAAGTATTGCAGACAAGATTAGATACTTTAGAAAAAGAGCTGTTTGGACTTCGCAAAGCATTTGTTACAAAAAAAGATTTGGGACAAGTTACCGAAGAGATCAATCCTACGTTACATCAGCTAGCAAAGGCGTTAAAACGATTCGAAAAACGTGACATATCATTAAGATCATGGACTGAAGAACAATTTACAGCATTGGATTTAAAAGTTCGTGAATTTGATCAATATATCTGCTATAGGATTGAACAAGATCAACGTCAGCAAGCACATGGTCTAGTTGTTAGCCTGGTACTCCTCCCACTTAACATATCTCTTTGGGCTGCGAAGAGAATTACTTTGCTACTGCCTATTCATCACAGCTCAAATCTTCTGGGTTTTACTCCTCCACAAGAAACGAATCCAATAATTCCAAAGTCTGTATCTTCCAAAAATTTAATGACAACAGTTATACCTGATCCAACAGATTCCAGTCGATCAAATGATGGAAGCATTGCTGCATTTGGACACTAACATATTAAATAATCCAATAACTATCATTATATACTCATCACTATACTCAATACTTTACACTTTCCTTATTACAATCCTACATATCTATTAAGCATAATATCTTTTATTTAATAAACAGCTATACTAAATACGTTTTAAATTGCACGTGCTTCCACGTGGTTTTAATATCCGTTGATTTAAACGTATTCCCATTTTGCACTTATACGCACCTATAATTTTATTGTGTACCGTTCTGCTAATAAAATTGAATTTATTAATTTGAAGCATACCCAGCTTGAAAAAAAAAACAAGTAGTCTTGATGATCGTTCTGGAAAATTATACTGTTGGTTTATCAAAAGCACAACTTTTCAGAGCAATTAAATCTGTTTAAAGGTCAAAATAGAGTCGGTTTGAGGAACACACTGTCCAGACTGTTGGTTCATTGTATGATGAGTATACATTTACATATCGGGAAAAAAATTGTTCTGTTAAGAATTTGAGCGAGATATTTATACCCAAGTAACAATTACATATGGGCTAGCTGTATGTCTGCCTGGCAATTTCAGAAGCTAAATGCAATCGCTAAACGTAAGGGTTGGCTAAATTTGTGCCTATGCAAAATCTGTATAATTCATTGTATCGCGAGGAAGAGCGAGAAATTAAGCCTTGTTGCCTAGATGTTGGTATATCAGGAATGCCTCACTCCCCTTTAGGCGGAGGCAAACTCACCGGAAAAGCAGGACTACTGCTCGTTCAGATGCAATATTTGTTACAACAAGAAGATATCCTGAGGCTAATCAGGACTGCAACGAAACTATTGTTGACCGAGTTCAGGAAGTCGCAAAAATCATAATGCCAGAAGTGCTCAGATTGCTTTGGCGTGGCATTTTACAAAGCCTTATTTTGTATCTCCAGGAGTGGGTGTATCAAAAATCAAGTAGCTTGACAACTTGATAAGTGCTATGGATATAAAGTTAACCAAAAAAGAGATTGGTTATTTAGAAGAGTCTTATACTCCCAAGCGTTTTGATCTAGTCACACGATATAACCAAAATAGATAAACGAAACTGTACAAAGTTTTTAAGAATTATATGTGACAATGTTAGTTCTTTCAAAAATGCCAATTATAAATATTGATCTATTTAAGCAAAATACAGTGTGAATTTTTGATACATTTTGGGAGACCAAAAAAAGCGAAGAATGTAAAGTGATAAACCAAGTTTTGTATTGTGCATAAGTGCAGTATATTTTAGGAACGGCAAGAATAAAAAAAAACATTAATCTTTGTTATTAAGCAGCGTGAATATTTTATTTTGAGTTTGATCAAATTTCCCGATTCATCACTTGTCTGCAATTCAAATTTTAAAAAGATGCATTTGAAAAAGAGAGTCTAAGAGACGAGCACAATTCGGATAAAACATGGAAAAGGCAGTTCTTTAATCAAACTAATGATAAAATGGGCTTTATATCAGGTTGGACAGCTGTTTTCCTTTTGTAGCATACTTCCTTCAGCTATTTGAGCAGTTTCTTTTTCTCAAAGTTTGAGTAACAACTTTTATAAAACGCCAACTCTAAGCAAATGGTTTAAAAACTCCCGCCACAGTCCTTCCACCCCAAAAGTGAGCTTCTTCTAGGAGGTATTGTCATGAATACGTAAAACAATCTAATAAACAATAGCATTGAATACTTGTTTGTATGCGTATTTCTGCAACAAGAAAATTTCGATAAGGCACTTTCTTTCTTTTTTATTTTTTTTTGAAAAACCTGAAAGTTTTAAAATCGTTGTAATTTACCAAAGTTTAAAATTCGCTCAAAATACGGAGAGGGCGCTTGTTCCGTCAGGGACTTCTTGAAAAAGGGGTAATAACTGTATGCTAAAGGGATTAAATGCTTTAGTTGCTTCGCAAAGGAAGTTATATTCCTAAAGCGGATAGAAATATTGCTAAAGGAACTTTTTCTTCAAAGTCTGGTTGTCTAGACACGTTTCGTTTTGTTTAAGTATCAGCTAATTATCAGTCCCGATTTTTTTAAATGAATCACGGATTATTTTAATTTTGTTCATAGCACAAGAAAAAAAATCGTTCATACAACTCACGTATCCCTATCTTTTGATAAAACAATAGAAAGGGCAGTTTATGGTTTTTGGCGACGAAACATCCCGATAAAAGCAATACTGCCAATTTTATTTCTTTTCTCCTGGGCTGAGAGAGAATTCTAATTAAAGAATGTGATAGGGTGAATCCAAAAAACAAAGAAAAATTAATATATAATGCATCATGTTTTTATTCAATCACCAAAACCCCAATTCCAGTTCACTTTCACTTTCTTTTTTTTTTTTATTTCTGAAAAAAAAAATCGGTTAAATAACTTTCCTAGAAATGGATTCCCTTGAACTGAATTTACCAGGATACATGGTATATTGTGTCATTATATCTTGTCTTGGTTCATTTAGTAATGGTTGGGTGATTGGATCTGCTAACGTTCCCGGTGAAATTACACATGCCTGTAAAAACGGCCTTAGTTATGTTGCTAGCAAATCCTTTCCGGATTGTTTACCAATGAGTAATGCCCTTTGGGGTTTTGCAGTATCTTCATTTTGTGTCGGCGGTTTGATAGGTGGTCTATTTGGTGGTTTTATTCAGACGAAATTCGGTCGTAAAAAAACCATCATTTTCAACAACATTGGTTGGATTATAGGTGCTCTCCTAATCGGTTGCTCTGTCACACCCGCCATGTTTATTGTAGGTCGAATCTCCTGTGGTCTTTCATGCGGTCTTGGATCTCTGGTGACTCCTACTTATGTCGGCGAGATCTCCACAATTAAAGCCCGTGGTACTATGGGTACTATAAACCAATTTGCTATTGTTATTGGCATTTTATTGGCTTCCGTAGTCGGTCTCCCGCTTGCTGTAGTTCCCCTTTGGAGAATTAATTACGCTATTGTTGCTATTCCTGCTGTTGCTCAATTCTTCCTGATGGCTGGATGTGTTGAATCGCCTCGCTACCTTATATCTGTCAATCGTATTGATGAAGCAAAATTAGCACTCCAAAGTCTCCGGCCTAATGCTGATATTGACAGAGAGTTCTTTGACATGGTTCAAGGTCAATTAGGCACAGTTGCTGCTACGAGTATTACTGGAAAAGATGGACAACCATTATCTAAAGGAAAACCTACGGAAGAAAAAGCTGAAAATGACAGTTTTACAAATTCATTATTCGAAGATGGTGTTGCTCCTGAAGAAGATGGTGTGAGCGAGCCAATGAACATGATACAGATATTTAAAGATCCTCTTATTCGTCGTATTGCCGGCACTGTACTTACTCTGCATATCACCCAACAGCTAATTGGTATGAATGCCGTCATGTACTACTCCACAACTATCTTCAAAATGTCGTTTTCCGCAGAAATGTCCAAGTACATGGCCATTGTAACCACTGTTGTTAACTTTGTATCCACTATTGTCTCATTGGTCTTAATTGATCGTATGGGCCGTCGTCCTCTTCTGCTTATCGCTGAAGGGGGGGCCTGTATTTTCTCAATTTTGTTAATTGTAGGTTATGTCTATAATATTGGCTCTCTTTTGGTTTTCTCTGTCTTTGGGTATGTCCTATCCTTTGCTATTGGTATTGGGCCTATTCCCTGGATGATGACGTCCGAGTTAACACCTGTGTATGCTTCCTCGGCAGTGGGATCGATTGCAACGGCAATGAATTGGGCTACTAATTTTTTGATCGGTCAATGCTTTCCTATCATTTTTGATAATATCAAGGGCTACTCTTTTGCTATTTTTGCTGGCGTTGCCGCTCTTGCTTTAATGTTTACCTATTTTAAGGTACCAGAGACAAAAGGCCGATCACTTGAAGACATTGTTAAAAGTTTTGAGAGATAAGGATAAATTTCTTATTCTCTCCTTAATTGTATACTCCATAGTTTTGTAACATAATTATTTATTTCCCCCTTCACTTTTTATATGTGAAGATAGAGTGGGCACATTCAATTATTAAAATCTTGTTTAGCTCTCTTTTTTTGAGTCAAAATTATGCAAATTTTTCGTATTCGTATCACTTTTAAGTATTTAATGTTCAATTTAATACTCGAGCCAACATTAATTTTATCTGTTAAGCATTACTTTAGAATACCATGTGCTTTGTACTAACAGTTGGTGCCTAATGCCACACAACCGATCCTATAAACGAGTTTAAAAGAGCAGAGGCAGGGTAAGAATTTGTTTTTTAAATACGGTCAAACTATCTGGTGCCAAATAGTAAATAAGCAGAATTACTTTCCATGAAACACCATATTTAAAGATTGGCTATCAATATACATTGTTGAGTCTTTGAGTCGATGATCCAAGGCCCAGTGAAAGGATGAGGATAATCATTTTTTATATAAATTAACAGCGCGACAAGTGGTATTTTAATTGAGAGCGGGGGTTGTGTGTGCACCAAGATCAAAAAAGGCCAGTTCTTCTTTTTGCCTAACTTGTACGAAAAACAATTTAAAAATGTCGAATGAGAAGGAAAAGTTCCAAACAGCCTTGGAGTCTCTGAATCCTACACAACGTGATTCAGTCTTATCCGATGCCGACTCCTTACAAATATTGGCTGGACCCGGATCTGGCAAAACAAGGGGTAAGTTTGTCAAAAACAGTTCACAGATATGTATATGTAAACTGAAACCCTATAGTGTTGACGTATCGGGTCGCCTACCTTGTCATCGAAAAAGGGATCGAGCCAAACCAAATTATTGTTGTTACATTTACTAATAAGGCAGCAAATGAAATGAAGACACGTCTGTTCAAGTTAATCGGTGTTAACAAAACAAATCGATTGCTCATTGGTACTTTTCATGCCATATGTTCTAAACTTTTACACCATTACGGTCAATATGCTGGAATAGATCCCAGTTTCAGCATTTGCGATCCTGACCAAAGGTAAGTTGCGTTAGAAAGTTTCTCTTGAACTGTCAAAAAACTGAACGTTTCTTTATTAGCAAGACCATTATCAAAACAATTCAGGAAGATAAAAATATAAATATCGATGAATTTACCAGAAAAACACTAACTCCCGGTAAGAAAGACAATTACAGCCCTTCCAATGAAAACTGAAGTTATAAAATAGGCGCATTATTGGGTATTATCAGTAAAGCAAAAAGTAAGGGAGAAGACGAACACATGTACAAGGAGTTATATGGCAAAGAATATAAAACTAGATACATCGCAGTTGTCTTCATGGCCTACGAGGAAGAGTTGAAAAGACAAAATATGTTGGTAAGAATGACACTTTCACAAAACAGGGATTGAAGGAGCCATATAGTAATCTGGGATATATTAGGATTATGATAACTTGATATTGAAATGTTGTGCTTTACTAAAAAGAAAGAAAAATGTTCTTTCTAATATCAAGAGTATTTTGGTCGATGAGGTAAAATAATTCAATAATGGTAATGGTGCATGAGATGAATTTTTAATCATGCATATGATAGTATCAAGACACCAATATTGTTCAGTACGATTTGATTAAACTCATGATGAAGCAAGTCAATAAGAAAAGTGTTACAATTGTTGGTGACCCAGATCAATCCATTTTTGGCTGGCGTAGTGCTGAGCCCAAGAATTTTGGAAAGATGGAGGAAGACTTTGATGGCACCCGTTCCATCAAGATGGAGCAAAACTACCGTAGTACAGGAAAGGTAATTAAGTCCGCTTTACATGTCATTAAACAAGGTAGTGTATACTTTTATATCTACATGAAGGATACTATGTTTTTAAACAATGCACACACATTAGATGAGCAACGAATCGACAAGTTACTTTATACAAATAACCCGGAAGGCATCCCTATTTCCTTAATCACAACTCAGGATCCAAAATCTCAAGCTGATTTCGTGGCCGCCGAAATCAAGAAAGCCATTGTATATTCCAAGGGACTTATCCAATACAAGGATATCGCGATTCTTATGCGCATGAATTTTATTTCGCAACAATTTGAAACTGCTTTCCGACTAAGCAAGATTCCTTTTACGATGGCAAGTATCACATGGTTTGGGGGAAGAAGGGAAACAATAAGTTTGGTTACTCATATAACGTAGGTCGGTGGCGATCGTTTCTTTGATCGTGTTGAAGTCAAGGATATGACATCCTATTTATCCTTTGCTTACAACCCAAAGAACATCTCAGCATTCACACGTATCATCAATGTGCCTAAAAGAGGTATCGGCGAAGTCTGGCTTAAGAGGATTCTAAAATTCGATATGGATAATAACGGCACTTTGCTTGATTCACTTCGAGAAATTGGACATGGAGGCTGTGACATAAAAGTCCCTCCACAAATGGTCGGCAAAATTAGACAATTCGTAATGATTTGTACCCATATTCGTGATATGATTGAAAATAAGGTAAGAGTCTTAATGGTAGCCTGTAAAACAGGGACTAACGGAACCCTATTATATACATATATATAGAAAGAAGTGACGGATATTTTAAGTTATATTTATGAAGCTACAGAGTATGAAAAGTATTTAAAAGATCATTACTTTCAAGACTATGAATCTAGATGGCAGAATTTGGGTGAACTTTTATCGATCGCCAAAAAGACTACAGAAGATGCTGCTTCACACAACGACCATTATGAAGAGGACACTGAAAATACGACAGCGGTTAAACCTGTGGACGAGACCATGCAGAATGGGTATGGCTTTGTCAAATTGATTCAGTTCTGTAACTTATAGAATTGAATAGGATGAAGGAAGAAACGGGTGTCAAACCAGAACCTGGTGTTAAATCAGAGCCGAGCATTATATCAGAACCCTCTGTTAAACCAGAACCCACTGTTAAACCAGAGCCTACTGCTAAACCAGAGCCTTCTGTTAAACCAGAACCACAGGAATATAGCTTAGACGATTTCGGTCCGGATGATGACTTAGGGCCTGATGGCGAGGAGTACTCCCATTATAAGGCAGACCCTGTCACCGAATTTTTAGAATACTGTGCTCTTTGTTCCAATCAAAAAGAGTTGGAGGAAGCTGAAGGTGGTGTGAGTATTAGATAATGTAATGTTGGATGTTTTATTTATTTTCTCGTCTTCGAACTAATTAGAAGGTCACAATCGCAACCATCCATTCTGCTAAAGGTAAGATAAAGATGACTGTAAGCAGCGCCTGATATGCTAACCAAACAAACATGAAAGGTCTTGAATGGCCTTGCGTGTTTATTGCTACTTGTAATGAAGGTGTGATTCCACATTCTCGATGTGATGATATCGAAGAGGAAGGGTGAATATATATCTTTGGTTTGGATTTGATTTAAACCCTTCTAATCAACTTTGTAGTCGTTTATTGTATGTGGCAATGACCCGTTCCAAATGTAAGTTTAATCAAATCATTATAGTTTACTAGTATTTAAGCTGTTATTTAGTCCTGCTCTATTGCATATCACTGAAACAAAGAGATGATTGGGGTCAAAGAAGAACGCAAACGCCTTCCCGTTTTCTATCTGGAATGGAAAAAGATGTATACACAACTTCACCACCCGATTGGAATGCTTCTTTACGAAGTATGCTAGCCACAACTATTAATAGACCCATTCCAGATGAAGATATCGATGCCGGTGGTATAAGCTCACAACAGAAAAAGGCACCTGGATCGCAATCCAGTGGTATCGATATTCGATTTGGTGTGCATGGAAGCAGGGCGGATTTATCTGCGATGGGAGGATTTTCGTCTGCGTCTAGTTTATTTTCCTCTAGTCAGAAATCAACGAAGAGCAAATCCAAAAAGAAAATCAGTAGTTCTGTGAAGCGTGAAGTCAAAGAGGAGTATGATAATCAGAGAGCAAAATTACAAAAGAAGTTGTAAAAAAAAAAAAAAAAAAAAAAAAAATGAATTTTATTTACAACATTTATTCTATGGCATTATTTTTTAAGGGCGTAATACTTTTTTGTTTTCTTTTCACTTTTTATGAACTCCACTTTGCAAACTCTTCGCGGAATGCATTTAAACGTTGGGTAGAAAATAAAAAGTAATCAAAATCAATTTCACTCTGATTTGCTTGAATTAAACCCCATAATCCCCAAGATAAATGACTGGCCATCAGCCACATGGTACATTCTTTCTGTAAAGATTCTGGTGTAACGCCATTAATAGCAGGATTATCGAATTTAGAAGGAGTTTCGAGATAGGCTTTTAAGAAACGAATTTGTTCTTCATAAGTAGGGAATAAAGACATATTCATGGCAGCAGGTTGCTCAGAATGATAATTGTAGGCCCATTCACACATGTGATTAGCTAAATCAAATCCACGTGGGTTATATCCTGCATATTCGAAATCTACCACTACTAATTCATTTGTGTTTTCCAGTTGAAGCACGTTACCATATTGTGTCTAATGATCTATTGTTAGTGCACATGCGCGCATTGCATTATCCTAAAACAAAAGAACTTACATCATTATGTGCAAAAACAATAGGTGAATCCACTTTTTGTAAAATCTTTTTACACTCTTCAATCTGAAACGGTAAACGTTCTAGGTTATAAACCTTTAATATCTTGGCCCATCCATCACTTTTCTTCATCAAATTTGGCAAGAGAGTCATCACAACCTTGTACCATTTTTCGATATTTGACCACACTTCCAAATGATCCTTAGTAGGGTCGAAGGGATAGACTGTTACAATGTCATGAAGTTCACGAAGACATGAGGCGATGCGTTGTGATGTCTCGGGAGTACACATATCCTCATGTGTTAATGTGGTCGAAGGTAAATATTGTTCAAAACGTCCATTACCAAACACACCCAAGAGGCTGGGTCCAATATTTAAGCTTGACAAACGAGCAAGCCAAGAGAGCTCATTTTCTCGGTCAATGATCTGATCTACGCCATTACCATACACTCGTAACAGCAGTCGACTTTTATTGGGTGCATTCACAAAAAAGACGGCACTAAATAAGAAAGGAGAATAAGGACCAAGCATGGGTAAAAAATAATACCAACTTACTTTGTCAGGGCTCCACTGACACGATCAATTTGAATTGATTCAACACCTTCTGCCCATTCAGGGAAAAGCACTTGAACTAACTTTAAAACCTTGGCTTTCAAGGCTTCACCTTTAAGCACACTAAAGAAACTAGTTAATACTATTAGAATATTATATAGAGTTTTCACCTACGCAAGGTCAATGATAGTATCGCAACCGGGAATAGAAGGTAAACCGTCGTTTGAATGTTGGCTAGATGCTGGAGAAGACATTTTAAAAGAAAAAAATAAAATATAATAAAGAAGTAAAAGAAGAGATAAAAAGAAATTTTATTTACTTTATAAGCACCATAAATTTATTTAGCGCTCATTTGGGCCTTTATTCTTCGTGACCCATCTTCATCTTGATACTCTTTTAGAGTTTGGCTACTGTGGCCAAAATGTACACCATCAGTACCTTGTTTCGACATGAGTGGTACTAGATGAAGCGGAGTTAGTGACAAGTTGTACAACAAATTTAGATATTGACATTTTACAAAACCATAGTAATCTGTTACTGCCCATCACTTCCAGCCAATTCTGTCGGTAGCCCCGATCAAACACATTTTTTCCACTCTCTGTAAACATTGGTATCAATCGTGTATTTCCAGATAGTTTCTCTCTTTTCCATTTCTGAAACTGGGAATTTTCAATGGTGGTTTGATTCTTCAAAATAAGCCAGAGGTGAGACATGGTAAATGCACCGAGAATGAACGTAATGATTCCTCCACTATGTCAACAATGAGCATATTTTTTTAAGTACTCGAATACAATTACTTACATTATCAAAATTGATAGCGCTATCCCATCAAATGTGCTCTTTTTAAAAAAAAAATGTTGTGATTACTGTGTGTTGTTATATTGGACATCAAAAATCATCACTTACTAGGCCATTGAATTGAATAAATGCAGCTAATGAAGTTGTAAATATCCAAGTACCGAGTAGTGTGACATAGCATAAGAATTGGACATAGAAACGATAATTTGAAATACCTACACACCCATTGACCCTTATTTTTTAAAGTTTTCCCAATTAATGTTCATCCTTCTATTGTTACTGTTATATTTCTTACCATGGACAATGACTATATAAAAAGTTGATGTCAAAAAAAAATTAACCTTTTACAGCAAGGAAACACTTACTGATCCATTTTTAAGACACAAGCACCGCATACACGACAATGATGAGTCCGATCTGGCTTCCATAGTTGACATACGTCACACCACTTTGATTCTCCTAAAATCGAAAATGGTTTCATTTGTGTAGCATTTGGGTGACCTGGTTTTTGTGATACGATTCTAGCATAGGAAACAAGAAACAATGTAAAAAAAAAGGTAAAGATAGCCAGGTATACGATGGCTTGGGATCGATGATTGAGATCCCATAACAAAACGACTTTTTAGGTATTCACAATTAAATAACTTAATACAATGAACAGCTCAATAAAAAAAAAAACTTACAAACAATCCGTGAGGTGTACCCATAATAAACAAAACTAGCTAATCCACAAACCATGACTATGGGCAATAATCCCCAGTCTCTATGCTGACCGGGTTTTTTGCCTTTGGGTAACGGCATAGGATAATCAGTCAAGATTGAAAATAGGAATATCACTGGCCAGAATTTTGAATACCATGGTGAATCTGAATGGCAACAGCAAATCCGAGTATCTGGTTCGTTTTCATCATTTATCGGTCTAGATGAATCATCGAACATTTTTTTGGCTGAAGAAAAAAAAAAGGTGAAAGAAAACATAAAAAAAATTGTGAAAATTTATTTTTTATAGAATCAAAAATGCTTTCAAGCGGGAATTCAACACTCTTCATTGTGCTGATACATTGTTGGTCCTTTCAATGCCATAAATTGTATCATCCGATACTGTAAATACATGATACTGTGAAGGAAACGTCACTGAATAAAAGCAAAAATTAAAAGCTTGAATAAAATTCGTATCTATATGCTTGCATCCTTACCTGTAATCCTCTTCAGTTTATCTTGTTGGAGCTCAGGTGTCAACTTGGCTAATATCGTAGCGTCACCCAACAATTGATATGCAGCCAAGCTTGTTTTTTCTGTATTTGTTGAACCCTCGGATGACTATGTAAGACTCATTATTTACCATGGTCTGAATCTCGTATTTTTTTTTCCTCTTACTTGAACCACTTTTCCGTCTTGTGCTGAAGCAGCAAAAGAACTAAGATGGCCAGGTATATTTGCTAAGGCTTCAAATGTTGAATCTGACATGGTTTTAAAATCGAAAAGAATTCCTATTTTCTCAGCCAAAAAATAAAATAAAAATAAGATAGGTCTACACTGGGCTTTAGTGCAAATTAATTACAGCCAATCATTGACGTTACACTGAACTGCCGCCAACAACTTTGCTAATGTTTGGTATGCAGGATAGGTTGGTTAAACATTTTTGGAAATTTTACGCGTATCCCTGAACAAGAAGGTCCACAGTATCTTTACATGTTGAAGATGAATTAATATCTCTCTCTGCTCCACCAGGTTCAATCAACGAATTCCGCCAATGTACACCTTGAGGACTTGGTCTAATTTACCCATACCAGTTATCGTGACGCTGATTGTTTCATACAAGAAACTATATGTTTATTATTTAGTCCAAAGGGAAAAGGTATCATTATTTTATTGTCAGTAATTTTTCTCTTTAATCGTTAGTTTGATGGAAATTATTAGGGGACAGCTTATTTCGGTACTGTCTAAGCAATAAGAATACAAGCAACTGTATGAGGATGCAGTTACTAAGAGATTAATTTATCAATAATTAAAACCAAGGCACAATTCTTGAGAAATCAAAGTTGTTTAATAAACTCATTTCCACTTGTTACAATGTGGGTGCTATAAATATTTTGTTTAGAAAGGTAAAATTTGTAAACGTGAATAATATTTGCACAATGAAGCACCTACAAGACACAATGAATATACTATAAATTTTAACATATAATGGAGAAAAATATGGTTGATTGTCTTGTTTCAAGAGCTATTCCACTGCAGGAAACGTGCACGTAAAAGTCTAGAAAATTTCAGGCACACCGAATATGTCAATTGAGCCTAAGATATACATGAACCTGTATTATGGCTGCAACGCTCTTATATGTGTTATCATCACAAGACCACAATTATCTAAATTAGTAACAAAGGAAGGATGAATTTTTATGCACACAAGACACACAGACCAAATCGAGTGTAGAAACTCCACGTCAGAGCTGAAGTTTAAATAGGTATAATTTCAATTGATTGAGTTTTTTTTTTTTTTTTGTCTGGTTTCTTTCTATCGTCACCTTTTCTTTTTATTATAGAGATAATAGCAACCATGGTAAGAGGAAGACAGTTGAACAACGCAGACAGTAAACCTTCGAAAAATACAATTCCTCATTGACATTTTTTTTTCTTTTTACATGTAGTCGCAAAAAGAGTTACAAACTATTGAAACAAATCATGAGGATATGATTGTAAGTCTTTATAAAAGCGCGTAATTTAAACAAGATGAAACAAACAATAACGTCTTTTTTTTTGACATCTGAATAGCACGATGCTCAGCTCGACTATTATTCTCGCCGTTTAGCTACAGCTTCATCTGATCACACCATCAAGATTTTCAACGTTGATGGCGATAATCAAACTTTAACTCATACTATCACAGAGTGAGTTTTTGTTGTTATTATGTGTGCCTTCCCAAAAATATGTGTATATATACTAACTTTTGTACCTACCATTTAGCAATACAGCTCCCGTTTGGCAAGTGGCATGGGCTCACCCTAAATTCGGCACCATCTTGGCATCTTGTGCCTATGATGGCCGTGTTCTTATTTTTAAGGAACAAAACGGTACCTGGTCGAAAATTCATGAAAGCAACAAACACACTGCTTCAGGTAAAATATGAAAAAAAAATCAGCAATGGCTGGGCCGTATCATTAAAAAAGCTCGAAAATTTTAGTCAACTCTGTTGCTTGGGCACCTCATGAACTTGGTGCTATTTTGGCCTGTGCTTCTTCTGATGGTAAGATCTCTATTCTTGAATATAAAGGTAATAAAAGCAAAAAGGATACAGAAAAAAATACAACAGAAAAAAAAAGCTAAACTATAAAGAAAAAAGATGATGGATCTTGGGAAACACAGTTGATCGATGCACATGGTATTGGCTGTAATGCAGTTACATGGGCACCTGCTGCCATTCCCGGTAGTTTAGTTCAAACTAATGGCGGTAACCCCAACGTTAATGTTATAAAGAAGATTGTTTCTGCAGGTTGTGATAATTTAATCAAGATTTGGGGTTACAAGTAAGTGAAAAACAGAGAAAGAGAGAAAGAGAGAGAAGTTAAGCAATTATTTTAGGGATGATTCTAAATCTTGGCAAGAGGAGGAAACATTAGACGGACATTCTGATTGGGTTCGCGATGTAGCTTGGGCGCCTAATGTCGGACTCCCCAAGAGTTATTTAGCAAGTTGCTCTCAAGACAAATCTGTTTTGATCTGGACACAGGAACATCCCAAAGCAGAATGGACTCACAAAATTTTGGGTGAAAAATTCCCTGATGTTGTTTGGCGCGTAAGTTGGTCATTGTCTGGTAACGTTTTGGCCGTCTCTTGTGGCGATAACAAGGTGACTTTGTGGAAGGAATCTTCAAAGGGTGATTGGGAACTTCTCGAAACTCTCGAAGAAAGTACTTAATAAACCTACAGTTTTCTTTTCTTTTACCTCTTATCTCCTTTTTTTCCACTCTATAAATATATAATAAACTGATTTTAATTACAGTGGTTTATTAAAACAATAAGCAGTTTTTCTTTGATCAATTACTGCTAGCATTATCACTCAATCAGCACTTTGTGGACCCTCTTAATTTGAATCAAGGTACAATCCAATTATCAAGTACTGAAGACTAGCATTTTTATTAAATTCCGTTGAACTGGTCGGCTTCCATGTAATTTAAAGCGAGAATAAGACAAGTCGTTAAGTGTATCGATCTTTTTTGGAAGAAATCCAATGGTATGAAGCAGTAATATGCTCCCGAGAGGAACATTCCTATCAAAACTATAAGGATGGCTGTTATACATTGAAAATTCCCTAACTTTTTTTTTTTTCATTAGTGCTTTACTAAATGTAGCTCATTCAAATTTAAAAGCAATAAACTAAACTGAGACCTTATTCGGACCATTCGTTTTCATTCAAACAGTCTCATTAAGCATATCGTCACTTTCTTCTGGCTTAAAGTGTGAGCATAAGTTGATCATTAAAAGCAGCTGATCTCACTATATCATCAAATCCTTCCCTCTTTCCAAGTATCCAATTCATTGGAGAGTGAATGGACACTTATCCAACCCCCAAAAAAAACCCGTATCAGATATTCACCATGTTCTTATTATCCAATAACATTTTTCCGGAATTGTTTTGCTGCCTCCGACTATAAGTTTTCGAATGATTGACACGTACTTCTCTGTTAAAATGCTAGCTATTTTCCTTCTTTGCGTCGAATAAGCTACTTGATGAAACAAATATGTTGATATTCGGCCTAGCTTGTTTCTTCAAGTCTGGTTGCTTTTTTTCTACTCCAGAAAATATGTCATCGATACAGCGTTTTGCCATGTTTCACATTTCTTGCTGAGGGTTTAAAAAATCACTTTATCTTTGAAGAACACAGGTCGTTTCCCTTCTATTACTTCGAAGGATGATAACTCTATCATTAATCCATCAAAACTTTTATTGAATGAGAGTGTGATGATTTGCAAATGTTACAGAAGCGATTAAAAGTAATTACTTTTACAACCTAACACACTTCGGTTTGTAAATTACAAATTTAATTTACTAGTTTGCTCCCAGACATTAGGTGATTGTCATTTAACAATTTGAGTAACTTTACTGCCACCTAACATTCACTGTGAAACAAAAATAATCAATCTTTACAAGTAAGAGTATCAAAATCTGCCAAATTAGTTATCACTGGTAGGATGCATGCTGGGCGCACCATCAAATAAGACTCGTCGATCATAGTGTCAAATTCCATATTTGGGTAGGCCTGAGCCTAAAAATCAGTAAAACTTTTTTTTTAATGTGATTATTTAAATTCTGTCACTACCTTCAGGAACTGCTGTCTTAAATAAAAAGCTTTGTTACTGGAGTGGCTTCTTTTAAAGCCAAAACAAAACATAATAATCTGAAAATAACTTGGTATAGGATAGCCAAGAAAGATAATTGGCCAGCTCATAAATGAAACGGAACTTAAATATGTGTAACAGTCGCACCATAAAAGATAGATCCACAAGAAATTAGACTATAAATAATGCTGGGATTGATGTCATTTTCCCTTTTTTTTCTTTTTTGTTATCTTGCCCTTTTTTTATACATAAAACATAGTTAAAGGATGGCAAGTGACGTTGCTTATCAAAGAGTTCAACCTCAAAATGACCTCAAAGGAAGCTTACTATTCAAGTATAGATTAGCAAAGGGGTTAACGATGGTAAGTTTATTTGCCATTGTGCTCATGGCTGCAAGCTCGATCTTTTATCCAAGTAAGTCAAAATAGCATTGCTTTCGTCGTCTCCTATGTTAACCGAGAAATTATATAAACAGATTTTATGTATTCCACTGACGACGGTACCCAAGACGCTGCTGAAACCGAATATCAAAGTAACGAAGCTGGACGTTGTTACTTGCCCAACACACTTAAAATGCCCATAAGCCCTGACGGATCATACACACCGCCTACGCCCCATCAAAGTTTGGTAAGAGCAGTAAGATTTGCCTCCCCCGAAGAGTTTCAAGACTACTGTAGTCAATACGATGCCGAGCTGGGGGCTTTCACTGAGGAATGGAAATACAACGAAAACGGTGAATGTGGTAACTGGCAAGAGAAGTATACCAAACTGCACAAGACAGACATGAAAGCATTGAAAAACTATCAAGATGGTATCTTCCCATCAGATATCAAAGTGGCTGAGAAACCCAAATTTATTTCATATCTTTGTAAAGAAGTACCCGAACATAGTAACAGAGGTTGTGGTGGTTTGGCTGATAGAATGGGTGGTAAGTTAATTTATGCTTTACCCCTTTATTGCTCTTAATTTTAATAACTCCTCTTCTTGTTTGTATAGGTATGATCTCTACCATGTTTTATGCATTGCTCACAGATCGTGCTTATTTACTCAACTGGGCTGAATTAAATCCTTTGCCTCTTGAGGCTATTTGGGAACGACCTCATATTGAATGGTCACACGATCCCGAAGAAATGGAAGCTTTGTTCACTGATGATAAGAATGAATTGCTTGGATATCAAAAAGTAGACACATTGAATAGAAAGGCCAAGGTTTTAACACAGACTTTATTCCCTGATGGAGGAGAAAACACCGATTGGAAGAAGTTGTGGAACGGAACTGTAAGTATTTATTTGTTTTACATAAGATTTATTTTTATAACTAACAACAATAACAATAAAAAAGTATGTTGAAGTACGTTCTAATCGCGGTTATATCCTTCGTACATTCCAAGTGTCCAAGAAGTACACCAAGAAGTTAAACGCAATGGGTCTCACCAAGGAAAACACATTTAGATGTCTCACCAATTTCTTATTTAAGCCTACCATCGGCGCTAGACGTTTCTTGAACGCCTATAAGAAATTATTTGCTATGGAAAGTGTATTGTCCATTGGTATTCAAATCCGTACCGATGATAACGCTCTTGCTAATCCTCAGTTTGATGCCAACAACTTGGAGAAGTGGGGCCATTTCGTGAAATGCGCTTCTGACCTTGCTGCCTATAAAAAACAAGCTCATCACAAACATATCGTTTTCTTCCTTGTCACTGACTCCGCTCATTTGCGTGATGAATTCATTTCAATGAACACAAACAAAGAATTGGCATCAAAGTACATCAATGAAGAACTCTTGGATATCTCCAGTATGGTCATCACCGGCTTACCTATTGAACATATCGAACCCGATCAAATCGCAAAGTATATTGATGTCAAGGTTCACAAGGAAGTTAATTTGGCTAGAATGACACCCGGTGTGAACAGTGCCTATATGGAGAATTGGTTGCTAGGTGAAACTCAATACCGTGTCATTAGTATTCAAGGCTACGGTAAAATGGCTGCATTTTATTCAGGCGATGATAAAACCTCTATCTCTATGCCTAAACCTTCCAAAGTTGACGGTGTCTTGACTCCTCCTGAAATCTCTTGCTCTTCAGAAGAATCTTTTGTTACTTTTGACTGGCTCAGTACTACTTGGAGTTTGGGATAAATCATCCTTTTCTTTCTTTTAATTCTTGTAATCATATCATTATTTATACACACTCTTTTTGTTTTTTTCCATTAAAATTATTTTTTGACCACAAATTAGGGTCATTTAAAAAAAAAAAAAAATGGGCTGGTGTAGGTAACACGAATACAATTGTTTCGGATCTCGATTGATGATTAAAAATAGTGTCAGCTTTTTAAATTTATACCTGGATGCAGTGTTTGTCTGGTTACAGCAATCCGATCTAAACATGTTCCTGAAAGTTCTGATATCTTCTACTCAACCATGTCAAACGCTTGCACATATCGAATAAGGAATATGACATTAACTTGATTGAAACCTGCGATATCTATTTTAGTTCTTATGATCCCATTCTAAAAATACAAATTTTTATTTAAAAATAAATCACTACGACAGATGATTACGCCATGACCACATCTTGTTATAAAAGCTGGTTTTTTAGACCTATCTCTATAGTGTGACAAATCTTTATGTGAATCAGACAACCTTGTCATTTCGGGTGTCTTGCGTGGTTTGTCTGCGTGCTAAATCATGTATGAAATGCTCGTCATAAACACATTTATAATCATTTAGGGATGTCAGCATCTAGTAGTAAACTCTGATGAGACGTTGATATAAGTCAGCCCGTGAAAATTATATATTGAGTTTGGCAATAGCATTAGAGGTAAACAATATATATATATATATATATATAACAAAGACTTATCAAAGTCAATTTAATAAACCAGGGATGGGATTCTATTATTTATCTTCCCCAAGACTTTTGGAAGACCATCTTAAATGTAAGGGAAACATCCTTAGTAGATCCTGCCGAACCTTAAAACATTTTTTTTTCTTTTTTAGAATGCAAAGTATTGAGAGAAAATGAATAAAAAAAAGCCTCGTGACAAAGAGCACGAACATTCGCTACATGTTCCTTTTATGTACCGAAGGAAATGTTTTTCTCTATAAAATAACATTCGAAAACTAGCCACTACTACCTCAAATAGGATGCAATATCATTATGCAAGTCAAAGTAAGATTGGCTATAACTATATCTGGATTTTTTTTTTTTTAGAAACTTTATACATGACTGCAGCATTCAGAGGCTTAGAACTGACAAGTAAACCATCTCATTCTAATAAAAATAGAGGGGCAACACGGGCTGAAATTGGAGAGAAAATGAATGCTATACATTTAAATGTAACGCTAAATCAGATACCTATGAGTGGTGCACCAAATCAATACATCAAAAATTGTAGCTGGTTATAAGTTGAAACTGCACCGATAACATTTCCGATGGCTCCTTTCTTTGCAATCACCTTCCATTAAATGACATACAAATCTTTAGGTTTGACTTGACGTTGACTTTGGAAAGGCAGGTCTCATTCTCGATGCCAATTGTGCTACTGCCTTTATTTGCACTATGCAATTTTCCGTATATCTACGGGGATGCCCATAATAATAAAATTTTGACTTTGATAATGCAACTTGGTTGTCAGCCTTATGGCATGTTAAAAAAAACTTTGGTTTTCCAGACCTGGAGCATGGCTGCATCGGTATAGAAATTCAGAATGTTATAAATAAAGAAGAAAAAAATTAAACTTGTATTTGTTTGATCACCATACATGTTACATTGGGCTTACAGCATGTGTAAAAAACAGTAATATTCCATCGTTTCGGACCCAAAGATTTTCATTCAGTCATATTTTAAAAAAAATGCACTATGCCTCGTTAACTTGTGGCTGTAATATTGACATGTAGTAGATCACAAAGAGACAAACAATATCAGGCCTATGCTATTTTGGGGGCTGTGTTACAATTACGTAACGTAAGGGGAGATGCCCATCAGATGTACAACAGGCGGGATCTCCCTTCCGTTATGAAGCAGTCTTTATCCTTTGAAAGGCCGCTACGGTAGATGGTTAGGAACTGCATGATTATATACCGGAGTCTCGCCTTTTAGCGTGCATGATGACATTGTAACGATGACGACAAGCAAAGACATGGTGTAACTTGAGAGTTTTTTTTTTTGTTTTTTTGTTTTCTTAATAATAATGAAAGAAAGGGGTGTTGGCAAGTAAATTAAATATCTTGAGTAATTAATTTGACCCGTAGTATAAGAATACTTGTGAAAAAGGAAAGAATATAGAATTAAGGGGAGAGAGAGGGGGTGGGTTGGGGGAACGATGGCTGTTTTGATTTTTTTATTTAAATAATTATTTCGTTGTCTATGCTGATATGGCCCAGCCATCATAAAAACCACTATCTACTTCTCTTGAAGACTTATTACTGTCATCTTCTGTTACGATGCAATCTTCATCTTCAAACGGATTTTTTAAAACTTGATTATTTTGGTCAACTGTTCTTTTTAATCTATGACGTAAATTTCTGTCTTCTTCTAATTCAATATGAGGTTCGAATGCACCATGTAAACCGTTTCTCATACTGTGAAATATATACATTGCATCCTTTTCTGAATTGCTTAATTTTGATTCACTTTCTAAACACTGTTCGATGATGATTCTTGCTTTTTCCACAAGCGAGTTTGTTTTATTGATCTCATCCAGGCCGGTGGTCGGTAGTACAGCACCAGCAACATTTCCACCATTTCGCTTTTCCAGTTCGAAAGCATCCTCCAACAATGTCTTGCGTCGTTTAGGTCTCTTATGATCTAACGCATATCTTATAGCAAAATGTGCTTCCATTCCACCTCTTCTATGTATTTCGTTTCCATCACCAATCCTGGATAGATTTGCTTCCATTTTATTTAAAAATTCAATACGAGATTTCGAGTCTGAAGGTAAAACAAATAAAATATAATTTAACGTGTATAATCTATGAGCTACCATACGCCAAAATCCATCTACCGATGACGATGGTGTCGATTTTAGTGGTGTTGAATGAGATGGGGCCAATACCAATGGCTGTTGTAATTCCACTAAAGTACCGTAACTGGAACTGGGTCGAATTGGATTAATGATTCCGTCCAAACCTCCCTTTAATCTGGCTGCCATGTAAAGTGCACGGTTTTGACAACGTTTGTCACTAAAGAAGAAGCTATCGAATACATCATCAAATTCTGTGTTTTTGGCCTCCTTGGAAATAACGAGTAACGTTTCAGAAAAACTGGCTACTTTGTTACTTGCCGGTGAAGAGGGATTATATTCACGTCTTGTCGGTGGTGGTGATGATGACGTTGTTTCTGTCTTGCTTTTGAATCCAAGACGAACAGACTTTATGCGTGAGATTTTCGATGAAAAGACCATTGTATTTTTAAGAGAGAAGAAAAAAAAAAAAAGAAGAAAAAAAAAAAAGGAAAAAAATGAAAAATGAAAAAAAAAAATCTTCCTTTTTATTTGTTGCTGTTGAGCTGCCAAAATAAGAATACATGCAAAAGCTCAGACACGTTCCTTTTGGGTCTCCTTTGTTGAATCCTATTTTTAGCCCTATGAAATAACTCCGAAGAAATACCCTTTTCTTGCTATGAAAAAAAAAAAACGAGTGATAGTTTTTATGACCCGTCATCAGGACTGGTCTGCTACATACTGCTAATCCCGCCCCTCATTATGGAAGTTTTTTTCTTTTAGGCCACATGATTCTGGACCTAGAATTGTGTATAGAATATAAACATGATTTTTTTTCTTGTACGCCCCAACTCATTCATAATTGGTGCACAGGTAGCCTTTTTGAAATCTCATATTGTTTGTTCAAAAACCATTTTGGGTGACTCATCCAATTCATTTGGATGCATAATCAATAAATTAATTGTCTTGGTACAACACTTGTAACATATCCCATTCACAATTGCTACAAACTGTGGCTCCATAACCAAAAAAAATCTTCTTTTGCGTCTAAAAATAGATTGCCATATGGCTCTTTTCTGTCAATCTCTGAACTAAATATATTAAAACAGTCATTCACTAGGCAATCGGTAGAACATTTTGTTTATTTGCTTCCTGAAAAAAAACAATGAATCATTGTTGTCCTTTGTGTTGCAAATTATAATTAAACGCTTAACCCTTTCCATTTAGTGTTCTTGCTGGAAAATTATTCCCATATAAAAAGTGAGCTATTCTTCTATCGAACTGGTTCAAATGCTATAAGCTATAAATATAATGAAAGTATTCATCCATCAACGAGGTTTCACAAAACTTTGTCTGTACACCCATTTAGTTTCACGTTGCACAAGTGGCTTTCTTTGTGAAGTGTACCATCCACGTTTTCTTCAATTACCTGAATTCTATTTTTTTCTTAACTGAAACTGACCCAATCCCAATCGAAATGTAGCAAACCCGCTTAATATTTGTTAAACAAGGCATTTTTTTAAAAATATATAATATATATTATACAAGGCATCCTGATTGCCACACTACCGAGGTAAAGCTCTTTAATCCAGAATGTACCTATTTTATTGCCCTAAAAACTCCCAGCTTTTTTAAATCCTTCGGTAACATTGAATACTCTTAAAACTGACCCTTTTATACAAGTGTTCATATGAGTTTACAACTGTGTATGATAATCTCCCTGACACATTTATTTCTTCTTTTAAATCCCAATGTTCCATAGTCCTTTTAATTCCCCCAGGAAGCAGACTTAGGGTCTACCAAGGCACGTCAATGTGACCCAAACAGAGCGAAACAAAGGAGTACAAGCCGGTTTAGAAACATCATGATTTTTATTTATTTTATGGCAGTAGGAACGGTAAAATGGCAGTCTTAGGTCACTGTACTTCATCTTATAAGCCTAAAAAGATATAAAATACTGAAGGAAAAAAAAAAAGCAGATCTAAACTCACCTTTAGAATGGTAGAACACTTTCTCCAAATTGTTTTGCAGACCAGCAAAAAATAGAATGATACGCGCCTCCTGAAAACCATGTCCATGTCATTACACAATTTCATCTACACGTCAGTTTTTAAAGAAAGCAGGTGATGATAAGTAAAGAGATGTCATTTGGTAATGGATTGATAAATATACTTGAATTATCTGCAGAGTCATGTCATAAAGAACAAAAGTGAGCAAACGGTCTCTACAGTTCCCCTTATTTTAGTTATTATCCTCTCCTCCATCTATATGTTCTTAACCCTTTTAAAGAAATTTGTTTACCCCAAATTCGCCATAGTATCCCATCTTGGCAGTGTTTTTTTAAACACAATTTATACACTTTTATACATTTATGCTTCTTTAACCCGCCATTGTAGGTTGGTTTTTTTAAAATCAATCCAAGAAAGTCTTCACCCTATTTTTTTCTGGGATTATCAAAAACATGAATCACCTGTTAAAATTGTTTCAAAAAAAAAAAGGAAAAAAAAAAAAGATATCTGACCCCTTGATAGCGCCTTATTGAAACTTGCGTAGAAAAACAAGAGTGACTTATGGGCTCACTATAAGAACCCCGCATTCAATAAATGACCTCCAGGGGTTCCATTTGATCAAGTGTATTTTCAATTTTGTACTAAGTGACACGAATGAACATGTTTTGTTGCATCAATTGAAACATATGCATAAACTTCTAGAAACAAAAACCGCATATGTCAATATATCACTGTTATAATGCTCTCGTTGTTAGGTCATTCGAATTATGTCAATGTAGTCATTACTCTTCAAGTACTGTTCCTGTTACGTCATGCATATGGCAAGATTTACAACAATATTGATTTATACAGATCGACATAATAAGGCTTGGCTAGTCACTGAAACATGTAATTTAAAGACTCTCATTGATAAACTTTGTCGAAACGTATCGCCTAACGGGTGATATTTATAAATAGCAATTTACCAACGCCAAGAATATATGTAAATTAATCTTGCAGATTATTAAAAAAATTCATTTAACTAAACATCAGCCATAATTAAAGAGATTCAAATACGCCTCCATTCATGTAAAAATAGATTATCACCAAATGGTCGATCACTTCCAAGCAAACTAATCTAATATATGATGGTTCTCCGTTCTTTTAATGGTTCTGAGAAATGGGATTATTTAACGAATACAGACAGTTCGTTGTTACATACCCTGCGAGTAAATGAAAATAGGGGTACAATGTTTATAAGTTGTGCAACAAATATATATGTTAAGCGTCATGCATGAATATGTTTTGGTTTCTACATGTAAGAATCAAACATGATGTAAACGAACTCAGCAAAAAGTTTAGTTGAACATTCCACTATATATAAATCTTGAGCCTTCATTTTTTAGGGCGATAAGCATTTTGCTTCAATTCACAGTATGATAACTGAAAATTAACGTCGACGATAACATCAACAGTACTGGAGAGGGTGTAAATTATTGAATTACTACAAAAATGCTACACTACAGATGTATATGCGTTTAAGATATTAGCTTTCTATCGAAACAAAAATCCCATTATTGATTAAATCATAACTAAGGGACGAGAGAGTCCTCCTTTCTATCTTCTTTATACTTCTAATGTTGTTCTTTTATCAAACACATTATCATCTATTTAAGAAAAGAGTTTTACAGTCCTCTTGTATGATAAACGTTTTTAGCGTAAATATTATAATAGTACAGGTAAAGTAGCAACTATTAGTAGCCCGGGTTACAAACTATTTTAGATTTTCCTTTAAAACGATAAAAACATACCTTTTTAGGAACAAGGATCAATATACTGTTGTTTACACCACAAACATGACATGTAATTGAACTTCGTACTAATATTATCCCCTCCTGATAAGTTTCTATATACAGTTTACTTGCTATTTCTACAATGCAATGATGCACTTTTTATAGTGATGTTGGTATAGGGCTAGAAATGTTGTTGTCTCAATAAGCATATACCAAAAATGGGACAGCTGAATAACGCTTTATAACATTATCTATTATTCTCAAGACGTTATAAATGGGCTACAATGGGCACGTTTTTTGGAATTGTATATTAAGAGATATTTACATGCTTGATGATTTCCCAGACAATCTTAAAACAAATTGGACTTTTGAGAAAAAAACATTACACATATTATCGTTGTCATCGGTAAATGTTTCTGTAACCTTGCTAATGACATTCTTGAACATACTAGGTATACAACTTACATTAAATCGTAAAGTGTGTCTTTCGGAATTTATTCACAAAGCTAATCCTTAAAGTTTTTAACTTGTTATGCACTGTCACAGAAAACAAATAAGCAACAAGAGCAAGATGAAAATGCTATTATAATAGAGCTTTCCACTCAAGGCGACAGTAGAAAGAGCCTACATGTTTTATGCAGCATGTTACAAAATTAATGATATAACTTTTAACGTTTTGGTATTGAGGTGACCGTATATATTAATCATTCATTTGGGGTTAAAGTCGTGCGATAGTAGGCGCCAAAATACGACATGGTCAAAAAATAACATCATTCGGCCGAAACCGTTGTTCATCGCCATCAATATTTGGCGGTATAAATTATTGTCAGGGAACTCTTAAAGACTAAATACATCTTATTAATAGAAAAATTGGTAATTGTAGTAGACCAAGCTTTTGATCCTTTTGATCAGCTTTAAATACAATCAAGGCGCTTGTATACTACATTTGAAAAGCTGATATCACTATTATAGTTTGCAAATAATAGGATTATATATGATCCTGCATAATTACAGTATCAATTGTTACAGTTCATTTATGCATCACCCGCATATCATGACATATGTCACTTTTTTTTTAAAAAAATACTAGTTTAATTTTTTATATTTGTAAAATAAGTGCAGCACCAGCGGACATCTTTTGAATAAAAGGACGGTCTCTGAAAAATTATAACGGGTGATTTTCATTTTTTCCAAAAGGCGGGTTTTATATCTCAAAGGATGTTTTTCTATTCTTACCAACTTTGATAGATTAAATATTTTTTATGAGAATGGGCAGGGAGAAAAACTTGCCAAAGGAGAGCGCGATGCGATAGAATGAAAAAAAAAAGTCTTCCTCACTTTTATAACAGTAATGACGAGGTACCAAGAAAATGATTCTTTCTTGAGCTCTCTTTTCCCTCAGGCTACATAATCCAGGTATTTGGGTATTGCAATTTAGTAAAATAGTTTGATATTATGATCATATGTATACATTTGGTTTTGAACCTTGAACATGTTCTGAATGAAAGTTCAAGAAAACATACTATGGATTGTTTGGATCAAGTTTTAGTTAGGATCAACGACCCACGAAAGAGCCAACGGGATCTGTGCTGTCGAATAGTTTCGATGATTTTGTAATCAAAGATTGGCTATTTGTTCATAATTACTATGAAGATCTCGACTCATTGCATCGGGAAAATATCTTCAAAACCTGGCCTAATTACAACTTAATAAAAATAGACAATAGTCAAGACAACATGTTACCGATCCCAGAAGCAAAAGTAATAGTCTTTAAATTTATGAATATTTTCGAATCTTGTTAGTGAATGCTATACACAGAAAGAAACGTGCCGATATTTGCGTTCATCTTTGGAGACATTAACATTTTGTCACACGGCAAAAAAAAAAAAAAAAAAAAAAAAAAAAAAGGCTACATAATAGCACAATATGTTTTAAGCATACAAACAATAAAACACAAAAACCAGTGATAATGAAGGCATTTCCCGATTTGTATCGTTAATGAGGAGATACCATTATTTAATGTTGGTATCAATGAGGATTGCCCATGTTCTTCAGAAGTATCCTGATTGAGTTATAAAGGAATTATCCCTACGAAACTTTTTTTAAGTTCTTTGACAATAAATGTAGTCTGTTTGGGGTTATTTAGAGTATAATATATCACCTTTGTTTTGCAGCTACACTGAGGTTTATAATTTAATTTGGAAAATTTATCTACACAAAAGCCAATTGTGACGATTAAGAATGACAAACATAATTAAACCAGTCTAACGCATGTAAAGTTGGATATGATTTAGCTTATTGTTGTCATCCATTTTGTTTAATTTTAATTCTTTGACGCATTGTTTAGCATTGTTACGCATTAGCTCCAAACAACAGCGTGTTTATTGTGATATAAAACTATAAGAGATATTATTGGATGAAAATCATCTGCATAAAAATGCTTTGTGCAACCGCGGATTTGACAGCGATATTCGTGTAACCACTTAAAGAGGTTTAGATTCATTGGCACCTTTATTCGAAAATTGAAAATTCGGAAAACCTTATTTCACGCTAAACCTTGTTCATTGTACATCATCTCCCTTTGTAATATTCCTCTAAAAACCCCAATAATGAGAATTCGGCATATTGTTTGTTTTCTAATATAAAACTTTCTAAAATCCACCTTTTCTAGCATATGTTATAACACAGACTAAAGTTTCCAAAATGGCATTGGTAGTTATGCTAGCAAGCGCGACTTACGGTAAGCATACTTGAAAATAAATGTGACACAAACTAACGTGATTATGAAGGTCTATACCAATACATTAGCTCTGGTGCAAGACACGATGACCGCATCGAACCAATCGATTTCAAGCATAGTTCTGTGGCTATTCAAGGTGCTATCCGCAACATCCAACTCTGGCTTAGTTCCTGTGGTCTTCCTCCACTCACCGCCTATTGCACCAATCAAAGTGATGCCGAATACTCAAAATCAGTCTTACTTGAGATAGTCGATAACTATCCCGAAATTTTGATTAACTACCTTCATGACCAGCCATCTCGTCCACTTGCTGGAGCTTTGGCACATCTGATCGTGAATGCATTAGGAATTCCTTTAGACGACATGAACGCGTATCGCGCCTTGGCCAACTTACTTTGTGTCTGCAATGATTCGTTTGTGATTGATTTCGTTTTGGTCTGTCTTGGTAACAGAACTACACTATGCTCATCTACAAGTTTCACTAAGAGAATCACCAAATGCATTTTCTTCTTACAATCCGAGTCACCAAAATACAAAGAGAAGAAAACGTTCATTGATAATTTAATTCTGTCTTTTAAGACATTAAACGAAATAGACTCTATTAGGTTTCGAGGATTACTGGAAGCAATCATGTATAAAATCGAAACTATTAGTACAGGGTTTAAAAGAATTCCTTGTCTTTTATCTGGTTTGGAACACGGGCCTGTAACTAAAGCCGTCGGTGACACATCAATTCTTGGGTATAACACCAACACTGATTATTGCGATATTCATGGCGAAGATCAGGCAGCTCTAATTACACCAACAAATGCATCTTACAATTACTTATGCAAATACCGCTCCCATTATTTCTCACAAAAAGCACATATCGAAGAGCTCATGGATTACGTCGAATCCTGTATCAAGATTCAAGAGTCTTGTATGGATGGCTGTTCTTCTTTAATTTCGCTTGGTATTGCACAAATTAAAAGCGCTTGTATTCCAGTTTTTGAGCAAATCGAACTCGCCGAGAAGTTTTTGTGGAGTTTTGAAAGAAATTTTGTTTTATTTCATATGTGCCATGTTATGCCCACAAGCTACATCACCAATAGGCTCGAAGCCATCGTCGAAAGTACTACACGTCGCCATATATATTTTGATGAAATTATAGAATTGGGGGAGTTAATCAATACCAAGACGCAGTTATTACTTGCTTTAAAAATGACCTTTAACCTATCAAAGAAATGCTCGAGCATTGAATTAGGAAATGAATGGCAAGATCGAATGTCAGACGAGAAGTCGGATTGTGAAGATTTAATTATAAACTATAGTCGACTCATTCAAATATGGACAGAACTGGCCCCCATCATCGAATCAAACGTAAACATCCACAGAGTATTGAACCATATTAAGCAATCAGTAAAATATAACCTTGACAATGTCGATGAGACGAGTACCGCGCTAGTAATCCTGCGAGACGAGATCTACTATGTCAACAGCAAGAGATTTCGAATATTCTTGGGAAGAAATCAATTGCGACTGTTAGACCCGTTGTATGGAAATTGGGAAATTATGCCAATTGAAATCGAGCCCCAGAATGAGGACTCTTGCATACACGAAACTAGACCATATCTCATGACCTCAAAAGCTATCCAACGTATGATTGAGAACACTTCAAAAACTATTTTCGGATTAAGAGCCGAAATTAATGTTGAAACAATACGATGATTTTTTTGCGACTAATAATAAAAAAAATATTCTGTTGTTTGACAGAAATGCATGTTTCTCCAGTTTCCATACCCTCGTTTAGAGTTTTAAGGTTTATTTGTAAATCATAATTGGCTTGGGATCACCTTTGCCAAAAAGGGACATTTTAGACAAAAGTCCGTCCCGACCTTTCCCGCGCCTTATGCAGAGTCGTTGGGAGGTTAGCAAATGTTGATAATTCAATGCAACGTTATGCGTGCAGGTTTAAAAATCGGTTTATATGAATCCATGTTAAAAATGTGATACTTTATTATCAAGCTACCCGTTATCAAACTTTTTTGTAAAATGTATAGATAACGAAAGGGATTTAACTGATAAAAGCAACATCCATTATATCATTTTCAATGAACGGAGACATTCGGGCTTTGCTCCCTTTTCAATACATGTAACCCGAAGTATAGGGGTAAGAGGCATTGGTAACAGCACACAAAGTTTTTACGAAAAACAAGAGACACTAAATTTTGGGATCAAGAATTCACTAGAGAAAGAGTATACCTTTGTTTTTACGACAAATTGTTTCCGCCATGGTACCTAACGGAAGCCCTGTTAACTGTACATAAAACATCCTTTGAACTCAGGTATAAACTAAAAACCAATGTACCAACTATCTGACTCTACTCGTAAGGTTCAACATATTCTATAATTGTTGGGGATCTATCGCTCATTTTCCCCATCTACTCGGAGCTTATGCTAGCAGTCCTCGGGTATACTTCCCCGCAGGCGTAATTTTTTTATAAAAAAAATTACTAATATAGGGTATTGTCTATTCCAGTTGTCCCTGTAGTCGGAATAACATTCGTTTATTGTATCATTTAAAAAAGCTACTGCTTAGTTTTAAAAGTATTTACAACGTGGCTTGGGATGTTCTGTGACAAAAATAATTTGAAAAATCAATCGTCTAATGGTGTAAAACTCAATGTATATGTGTTTTTATGTTTGTTTAAACAGGACGTAGGTCTCACCATCACTTTTTGGTCAAATATATCAGATTGCATATCATCTAAAATTGACCAAGCTTCTGGGTCACCCAACAAGTGTGACGGTATGAAAGTATAACTAAAAACAAATGTGATATACCAATCATTGTGTGTGGCACTCTAGCGTTACTGGTTCATCTTTTGATTACATCTGAACTAAAAAGAAGCTGTTTTCGATGTCTAAAAGAAGATTGCGACATCAAAAGTTTACTGCCCCCATTTCTAAATTTTTTCCACGTCCATATTCTTTAAATAAAAATGTAGTTTTATTAAAAAAGATCTAATACAGGGAGAGTGGGAAATAGACAATATAATACAAATCAGAGGAGGTGGGGGATATAGGTTTAGACGGAACTAGTGATGGAAACATCAGACGTGCCAGTACCAGTCAAACGACCTTTTAACTCATCCCACATTAACTGGCGTTCAACTGCTACGCCGCCTAAGACCGAGGAATTTTCTTGAGCGCGACGGAGTAAATAAGGGATCACTTCATCAATCATACCATACGGTAAATATTTATAAATAGAGTAGCCATTACGACCCAAGGTATAAGATAACTGGTCTTGCATTCCGAACAGCTGTCCGAAATGAACAATTCCTGCACGAGCATTGATGTTGTTGCGTTCCATTTCCTCAATAGTTGTGATTACGGAATCGCGGTTATGGCTAGCAACCATAAATATAATGGGTGAAGTTGTGTTGGTAACAGATTCGCCCGTAGTTTGTTGGTATTCGCCTAATTTATTTAACAAAAACTTGACACCACCATTATAAGAATCATGTGTATCCTCCAATGTTTCGTGAATGGGAGAAACGTATCCCATTTCTCCGGCGCGTTTGCGTTCTGAAACCATATAAGCGCCTCGTACCAACTTGGCTGCGAAAGTAAATTTGTCACGTCTGGCAAGCTCAACATCTAATTCAAGTCTTCCACGAGAAGATTTGGTGTACATTTGATCTAAGAAATAAAGTCAGTTTCCTATTTAATCTATGGGTTTTTTTTTAATTACAAGCTTACAGGTATTATACACAGTAGGAGATCGTTCTTGTTCATTGTATTTACGTTGAAGATTCACGGCGACGTGATCAATAGCATCTTGAAAATAGGATTGTTCTGCATCAACCATTACGCCCACTTGCAAGTCATGAGCTAACTGGCATACCTGTTCCAAACGATCTACCATACGATCATATGCTTCTAAATCTTCAGCTGTTAAAGGAGCACCATGATTATCATTTATGCTTGTTTTCCACCAGATATCACGACCAGGGCCTTGTAAGTTAAATAATTTTCTGAATTCAATGACGTCCAAAGTAGCTTGTTCACTTTCGAGATGAGAAACGATGGCATCACGTTGCTCTCTTTGGGTTTGGTTTTCCGGGGCTGGTAAAAGCTTATCTATGACATTACGAATGCCTTGAGCATTAATGTTTCCGTTTTGCTGGTTCTCCAAAAATGTTTGATCAAGTGCTGTAATTACTTGGTTTACACGAAGAAGGAGCTCAGGAGGTGAGAAGGCAGTAACCTTGACTGCAGCCATAGAACCAGCTTTTACGCCACCGGCGGCGGTTTGAAGGCAGTTCTTTATCAAGTGAAGAATAACATCGGCTTGCTGCTCGTCACGGTGATACTTTGATTGACCATCAACGTGGTGATTTTCCTTATCTAAATGTAAATCAGCCTCAACAGATAGATCTAATATACAATTAATGTTTGATTGAGCAAGCTTGTCCATGGTAGAAATGCATTCATCGGAGGTTTCACCGCCGCAGAAATGGCGAAAGAAGGTTTGCTTGACGAACCAATAAACAGGAGCTTGCAAATGGAGTTTCTCGGAAAAAGAAATTAAATAAGGAGCAGCGTCTACAAGCCAAGGTAATGTGCATAATTTGTAAACAAACAATCCCATGGCCAATTCTTGAGTAGATTTAGCCTCAACTGCGATACGGCTAGAAGCGTTTCTAAGTTCAGAAATTATGTTACTACCATTGCTTGTATGGAAGGCGGGTTCAGCTTGCGCACCTGGAATTGAATTCAAATAATAATATGTAGCTGAGGTAAGAGCGATGCTTGCTGAAATTGTCTTGAATGGAATACGTGATTTGATGACATTAGTTGTGGTATATGATCTAATACTAGCTTGTGGTCGGACAATAGACTTTAAAAATGGTGTGCGCAATGGAAGACAAGCTACAGGACGTACGAAACGATGCATTACAATAAAAATGTTGGTTTATTTTTCAAAAAAAAAAAAATCCAGAGGACCTTTATCTTACGCTCCCTTTTTATATGAAAAAAAATATATCTACCAATCAGGATTTTGTGGGGGCAGACAGGCAAGTTGAACGAAATGCCTATTTTCAGTAATTTCTCACGACTGAACCAATCAAATGCTTGTAGCACTGTTGTGCCAAAAAAAAATCATGAAATAGAAATGTTTCTGACAGCCCCTTTTGAAAGGTGACCCTGACAAGTACATCGGATATTAGAATTCTGCATAGATTTTATGATTTTTTTAAACATTGGCTACATTTCGCCAACAAGGTTTTGTTTTCATGCGTTTCGACTATAAAAATTGATCGTCCGCTTTGTTGTTTCTGTTATTGTTTTTCGCCATTTTATATCAGTGCAAACAAAATGCGGTAACGTAATACCAAGAATTTTTGGTTTATTTATGGAAATATTAGATGAATTCTTACCCCTTCCGAGTGGTGTGACCCATGCAATCAAGCGTGAGAAAATAGATTGTTCTTATTGATGAACAGGCTAGAACCACGTTGTTTATGATAAGAGCAGTAAATACTGGAGAGATTTGCGCATCTGATCCTGCTTTTTGTTGTTATTGATAACGAATTTTTATTTTTATTTTTTTAATTGACCGCGTAGATAAACAATCTTTTTTTCTTTTCAATCGTGATAAAAACCATTTAAACTCAAACGAATGATTAAATCTTTCACGAAAACATCCACGGCCAATTTAGCTTCATGTTTGGCATATAAATCCTTAAATATACTGACACTAGTATTGTTTAGGATATTACTTAATCTTCCTGACCCTTTTTCTTCAATCAGATGTAGCACACGTATAAACACCGTTACATGTCTATCAAACTGCTGAAATATTCGTTTACACTTCATCATCAACTTTTCTTCCGCTTTCGAATCTGATACGGTATAATCATCCAATACAGCACCAAAGATGACAATATCATGCATGATAGGATACAAGGTATTTAGTACACGTAATTGACTCTTTTTAGAAAAACACTGATACAAAATACAGTCCAATACATGTTCGTGATACTCTTTAAACGTATGAGGTTCCATAATAAGAGAGTATACATCATTTGATGATGTTTTCATGCCTTCTACATGCTCCATAAATCGTGACCATGTACCTTGTATCGCTGTGTCATGAACATATCCTTGTACAGCGTTCATAAATTGATCCATCTGAAAGCGATAGCGGAATATCTTGTCTCGGACATTTGTCTGATGCCATTTGGTGGTTTTTAGATATCTGAAACTTCGCTTGGGCACTGCGCTCACTCGTAGTATCTGCAGCAGAAATGTAAAGATTCGGTTATATTTGTTGATGATCACTGGTGTAATGACAATATCAAGCGGGTATGTTGCATTATAGTTTAACTCTAAAAAATCCAGTGCTTCCACCGCTTTGCATGCATATAAATTTAGTCTTTTGATAATCCCGCTTTTTTTTTTTTTTTTTTTTTTTAAAAAAAAAATATCACTTACAAGTGGGATTCAACCAAACACTAGATTCAGTGGATTCCCGTATGGAGAATGAAACTAGCTTTTCTTCCAGCAACAAGTTTCGAAATGCTGCATTTAACTGATAAGGCCTCGGTGGCCAATATGTTTCATGTTCCAGCTGAATGCGCGATTTAAAAAAAGTTTCTTTCAATCCAATGACAAACTCACTTTTTCCAAATAAATAATAATCGAATAGTAATGACAGATGTTCTTGAAGTTTAAACTCGTGCAAAAAGAATGTCATGAAAGAAGAATTTAACAAGGGACACCATACCTTCAAAGGTTTTAAATAACTCTGACAGGTGATAGTATCAATAGTGGGTATAAAGCTTGTTGGTTCTTGCTCATGTTTGATCAATTCTGTCAACAGCACCAAGAAATCTCCCCCTAGGTTCGGGTTCGAGTCAAGAAATTGTAAGCGTGGTATCATGTCATCTTCCATTGAGATATCAACGTCAGCGGTTTCCCGTGTTACTATAGTTTCTACTTCCATATTTGAAGTCTCGATGCGCTGACATGTCTGCAGAAGTTTTTTCATGTATCTGTAATCCCATTTTACTAACATACATATATGCATACTTTGTGTAACACTTACTCGTCACTTGATGCAGTTTTTAATTGGTATTTCAACGACAAAGAATCATTTAAATCGAACAAGGGATGATCAGGTCTTGTCCTTTTTAGTAACTGAAGTGACTGTCCAGATCGAAATATGTAAACTGATAATTCACTGTTTATAAAATATGGCAGCTTGGGATTTTCTCGAATCTACATCGATAAGATTTTGAAAGAAAAATAAATAGACATATTAAAACAGCATACCTGGAATCGCTTTAATAAATCTTGTACATGTTCATGTGTCATAATAAAGAACTCGCTGTATGGATCCACCAAAAATCCACTTGACTCTAGGCCAAGCCAGCTACTGAGTATACTATTGTAGGGTTCGCTTGCTTGACACAGCAAAGATAAACACACATCTCTGTACAGTGCATGATTTCCAGTCTGTGCAAGATCGGATTGCTGTATTTCAGTATACAACAGATTCAAAATATCAACACCGAACGGCAAATAAAATCCATACTTTTTAACGTGATCTTTCTGTTCTCTAGTTAACTAATGAGACAAAGGTAAGAAAATAAGAGTGAATGAAGCGAGTGTCGGTTTACGTCTGACCTGCGAATTGGAATCAACACGACATAAATCACATAATTGCTTGGTTAGCGTTGATAAATCATTCACGTATTCATAAAGTCTTAGTACAGTAACATGATCCTCTTTTTCAAATACAGAAACGAGTGTATATTGCATATTGACATGTAGCTGTGATAGACAGGATGACAATGCTAGGCCTGTTAATCCATAACGTTCTGGGTTATCTCTACACATGTGTGCGACATATTCTATTCTTCTTAATCTTGTTCCAAATAATAAAATATCTTTTAAAACAGGTTGGATAGCGACCGCGCTCACACCTAATATTCGAATAGGCAACATTTCAAATCGGTTATGATTCCAAACGAAATAAATGGAAGGTAATCCAACCATGGCTTGAATTAAACTTTTTACCAGTTTTGATTCATAGACTACTTGAGCTGTCGTATCCGTTCGTGACTGAACAATAGGTTCAAATAAACTTGTCGGTGCTTCTGACAAAAAAGGTGTGCCAATGTTTTTTTGAGCAAGTTTCGTTTGGGCAAATGAAGGGTAATGAGCATTATGTGTATCCCACGATAATGTGTTGAATGTCGTCTGGATGACATTACTGGTCCAAATATCGTTTTCTTCGTACTCCAAGTCGTCTTCCATGCCTGAAATTTCTGTCGTAGTCACGGATTCAGCTACTGGTAACGGTTCAGACTCTGCAATGGATCGAAGCATGTTGAAGGGCTGATCCGAAAGCTGTTCTAGCTTAAGCTCGTGCTGCTGCCAACGAATATCTAGACTGCTGTATAAATTGCTTTACTCTTAAGAATGTCGTACTTGGGAATACCTTTTAATTGTTGTAGCTCAACAAGCCAACTAGAGTCTTGATTGAATTGAAACATTGCAAAGACGTAAAGTTTTTTTTTTTTCAGGTATTTTTTTATTTTTAATAGATGAGTTATGTGTAATGCGCGGGGGGTAAAAAAATTTACAATTAGTATAATACAAAATGAGAAAAGTGTGAGTGTGAGTGTATGTGTATTTGTGTAAAATCAAGCCTGGCCATCTGAAAACTCGTCTTCGTCTTCTTCGTCAGTAAGCGAAGGGCCTCTGGTTATATCTTCGATCAACTGCTTTCTCCATCTTTCACTGCGAGCTTTCTGCCTTAATAATTTATTCATTTGGTCATTCATTGAGGATTGCTGCTGTATCGTACTTTCCAAAGTGGCAATGTAAGCTTTTAGACGACTAGTCTCTTTCTTCATGGATATGATTGTACTTTCGTGTTGTGTGCAATTCGTACAAGAAGGTGGCGTAGGTAATGATATTTTTTTTGGTGGTGGCGACATTGGATGTACTCTTGTTGCAAAGATGGTAGGTGAGCCTGGCGATGATGAAGTAGAAGCCAATTCATCCTCCTCCTCCTCTTCTTCTTCTTCTTCTTCATCTACTTCATCTTCTTCCTCGTCATTATTATCTCCTTCTTCCTCTTGTCCAATCATGGCAATATCCCCATCCGAATCTTCTTCAGTACCAGTCACTCGTTCATCATCATCTGATTCATCTGTATTAATTGTTCTCAGAAACTGTTTGGCGTTTTCAATGAGTTGAACACTATTTTGGCTGTGATCCCTCATTCTCTTTCTGCTTCCGGCTAACAATATGGGTATTCTATGTTCATCGGATACGAAATCTTCTTCGTCTGATTGGGATTCAATATTGGGTTCTACATTCGGTCTTCGTTTCTTATAGTTGCCCATCATTAGACAACTGGAATATTTTTCACTAGGTGCGTTGAAATAGTACTTGTTTCCAAGCAAAAAATCGAAGTAAGAGTCTATTTTGTATCGATGCATCCATCGTTTCACTCTTTGAGCAAATTGAGGTCTGCCTGCCATGTCTACCAATCCTAATTGTCCTACTAATTGGGACCAATTTTTTATCTATATATATATATATATACATGTACATATTTTAGTATGAGCACAGAAACTTAGTCACATATAATATACACACATACTTCTTTTTTGTGTAATTTAAGTACAAGTTGGTATATATCCCATGTGGTATACGATAAATCACCTGTTTTTGGCACAGAAGAGAACTTCCGTTTTGCATACATTAGACTTTCGATACCATCACTGATGTAATTGGGATCGTGTTCTAATACAAATTGTATGTAGCCGTCCTCAATCGTATCACAAGATACGTTATCTCCTGTAATCGTGACTTTTGTCGTCTTTTCGGGCGGTTTCTTAACAATGGGAGGTGGGGAACAAGGTGATTTTGTGGAAGGTGACTTTGTAGAAGGTGACTTTGTGGGAGGTGACTTTACAGCAGGTGCATCAAATCGCTGAAAATTCGCATTGGTATATGGTACAATATTTTGCGTCGCATATGGTTTTTGAGCCGTATCTTTAGCAGGTTCGTTGAAAGGAAAGCCAGGTGTGGTTTCCAGGTCAGTAGTGTTGTTGAAAAATAAATTGGTTTTCATCCATTCAGACTAAATAATATAGATTAGCTTCAGTAAGAGTATACACGGAAAGGGACCTACTGGAGTTACGTTAGGCATGTTGAATAAAAAGGAAGAGGGCTCCATTCCATTATTTGTTGTAGATGGACCTTGTTGAAACAAATTATTATTTCCTCGAACATTACATGAGGTTTTACTTGCTGTTGTCAACACTTTATTGTCTCCTGCAGTTCGATGAACAAGATCGGACAAATTCATAATAACTTCTTTATGAATCACCTAATATGGTTGTGGAAAAATACAAAATGATTTGCGTTTGAAAAATTGGAGACTGAGAAAAAAATACAAATATTTCTTTTTTCTATCAGCCAATCAAGGGATTCAATTTCTAACTTGTCGATCCACCAGTTGCAAAACTTTAATTTTAAGACATGTTGTTTACCTTTTTGGACAAAAGATTAACCATGACTTCAGTAACTCGCTGTCTTTCTTGGTGAAAAAAAGGATTACGTCTTTTGTTATACCGAATTTGTAAAAGCTTAAAAGAGTATATCGATGGTTGAAATGTATTGAACATCAATTTTATATACATCAATTTTTGCAGTTTTTGGTTGAAGTAATCCGGTCTCAATCTCCTCTTTTTTTTTTTTTCTACAACTGCGTTTCTGGATAAAAGTAGCTGCCCGTTATGTTTTTATACTCTCAAATAGTGCACCGAAGATTTCGCCACCCTCATAGCCGTAAAACAACCTTCCAGCCTAGATCTAAAAAGAAGCGAGATACAGTTTCTACTTCTTCCGATTTAAAATTCGTAGACTGAAGCTGCAGTTTATTGATATTACTGGATTTTCTTCTGTATCAAAGCAGCTTGACCTTATCATAAGTTCGAATAGAATATTATTAGCCGCATCTGGATTTATATCACTATTATAGTAAAATAAGGTGTCGATGTGCTCATTTTCTGAAGGGGCATAACATTTCGTCAATCGTAAAAGTGTTTTAATATGAAAGGGTCAGCAAGATTTTTAAATGATCCAAGTACATTCAGCGCATGATTTCTGGATAAATAAAATCAAGTTTAGCTTGTGCATAAATTGTTTGTGGAGAGGCGTAGTATAATAGTATCCAGATAGTATATCTTTAATATAAATGGGACTACCTGTCTACAGCTGGGATACGTCTAGTTTACTTTATGTAATTCTATCTCACTTGCTTGTATTGTCTCAGTATATCATAAGGAGTAAGTTGAGAGCAACAGTTTTTGCCACTTATATAGACTTTTTATGACGAATTATTCTTGTGTTCTTTGAGAATGTTGGATGGGGGTCGACGCCAATCACAAGATAATTTGAGGGTGTATAATTTGAGGGTGTATAATTTGAGACAATTTTACATAGATTTGAATAGGTGTTTTTGTTACTACAGTCGAATAAAATTCGTATTACACCATCCATATCAAAGCTAGAAACGTGTCTTGGAGTCAGCAACATATAGCGGCAACTACGTGTATACCTGATATCACCGGTGCCTCGCAGCTTTTCACGTGTAAAAAGATGGCCTTTTAGAATCATGTATAATAATTATGCTTAGTTTGAGAATAAAAGAGTCTGCTAACAACGAACTTTTCATTAAGATAACATTTAAAAGAACAAGAAAGAGAGAAGAAAAGTAAGTGAATTTTGTTTATTATGAGAATAATAAACAATGACTGGCTTATGTCAGGGTGAGGTAATTATTTATTTATAAAAAAGGAATAGCTATACTTCTTTTACAGATTGCCATGCTTTAAAACATGATGTTATCCATTCAATTCGTGTTAATCGAATAAAGTTGAATCAATTGCTTTTAACCGGACAAACGTGGTGATTTAACTGATACGTCAATACAACCAAAAATATATTGAGCTATTGGTATAAAGACTTCGCCTTTAAATATAATGAAAGGTTGTATACCAATTATAATCCCTCATTAATTACTATTATTTGATTCAAGTAGCTGTGAAAGAAGAGATCGTTTAAATATTGCCGTCTGTAGCACCAAAACGATTATTTTAATTACAAAATCGGAAGAAAAATTAAGCTCCTTGGTCAGAACAGAAATTATCGATGCTACATTTGCCATTTTAGAGAGCCAAAAACAGTTGTCAATTAAGTAACTAAGAATATAAAGTCTTTATCAAATGACACAATAACTTGCTGTGTATACAGAAATAAATCAAACAGATTCTTATCTAAATAGACAAAAGTTTTTAAGTTTAGCATGTCTAAATTACGCCAAACTATAATTGATAAATATACGGATAGCCAATAAATCGTATCCTGTGAGCGTTACTTTGCATAGTGATAGTTGCTCGATTACGTTTTCAGTCGTTTGCTAGAAACATCCTATAATTATTAGACTTTTTTTTTTTGCAGTAATAAATGATATTTGGTTTTCACCCGAGAAAAAAATAGTTTCGTAACAATCAAATTGAGAAACTTACATCATCAATGTAGCATAAAAATTTCGCATCTACATAATACTCGAGAAATTTGAAGGGATAATTAATCAAGTTACGGGTTTTCATATCCTATCGGTGGTGGCCATACTATTTTTTGTATTTAATTGGAAGCAATTTTTATGATCTGCTGCGGCTACATAGGCTATATGATTGTTTGGACTTGATAAAAAAACTACACAGGTAATGAGGAACCACAAAATGGGTTCCGAGATTGAATCCCCGTGCTTGTAACACTATGCGGCCATTAAATTCGAGGCGTAAAAATAACCTTTTTTTTTTCGGGTGTCAGACGTTTCTCTTTCACTTTCTTTTTTATCATAGCGAAATGAGCATCTTTTCGTTTTGTCTAAATTCTCATTTTTATGATAAAAGTAGCATTGACTATCAGCTGATACAAGAATTTAGTAACAAGTACGGAAATCTTGTTCAGTTCACCCCTCTACAACAAGAAACTGCATTGAATGTTTTACTCTCGGGGCAAACAATGGCTATCAGAGGCGAACTACTTCGTAATAGTCCAGTCAAGGTAAAATTTTCCAGAATAAATACAAATGGATGGGAGGTTCAAGAGCTATTACTAACACTTCTCGCCGCAGTCTGTTTTACTTATAAACTCACCAAACATCAATGCTTTATTTCATCCGGAAATTAAAACTAGTTTGACTAGAGTCGCCAAAGAAAATAATGTGGAGCTAAAAGTAGTCAATTCAGCAGCTGAACCAGAAATTCATTTGCTAGGATCAATTGACATGATCGAGTCTGCACGCGTACAAATACTCGTGTTATTAGATCAATTGGTAATGTAGTAAATGTTACCTCTTAATCGCTTACTCAATTTTTATTTCGAATATTCTAGTCTGGATTGCTGGTAGAAACCCTGGATACTATACCATACTATCTACATAATCTCGTTTCTGGGCGTAAACATGTTCAATTACAATCAATTATGGAAGAAACTGCAACAAATATTTATTTGCAATCTCCCTTTAACAATACCTGTAAAATCATTGACAATGAAAAAAAATCACCTACCATCTATCTTTCCGGTGAATCCATGACTAATTTAAACAGAGCAAAAGAACTCTTATGTAAACTAGCCTCTCAAAAGGTAAAACAAAACATTAAACCATGATTACTTACTGGACTTGTGCTTATAACTCTAATAGTCTAAATCTATGTATCACAAAGATTCCATAATGGACGCAAGAAAAATTGACTGGATTCTGTTAAATAAGAAGACAGACCTTCGAAAAATCATGAGGGATAATGGTAAATCATATTAGCCTCTCTTTCTTCGCTTTTCTTTTTGATCCAGCTAATAAATTTCCTATTAGGTTCCTTTTTTCTATTTCCATCTTTAGGTTCTGGCAGTAATTCTGTTTCCATCTATGCGGAGAATAGAATCAACGTTGAACGTTCAATTCGATTATTGAATTATTTGGTAAACCACAATTTTGTTTGTAATAAAACAAATATTAATCATTCTATAGACCTCAAGTATATACGAAGCGACATTTAATTTTATTAACGTGGACTCTCTGGATTCATTTATCCATCGCACATTTGGTGGCTCAGTCGAAAAATTTGCGGATATTCTTTGTCAGTTATCTCAATCTTCTGGTGCAGATGTTCTATTTAAATCTGACTCTAATAAGTTGGAATTGTTTGGTACAGAAAGACAGGTTCGAAATGCATATCAACTGTTAAGTGGTATGCCTTTTTTTAAGGTTTGTTTGCTTCCTCGCATATTTTTTTTTTTAAAGAAAAACTGACATAAAAATTGTTTACCCAACTGCAGGAAAATCATCAATTTACAACATTTGCATTGGAACTAGCTACGGATCAGCGTGAATTCATAAGTGGAAAAAAGAATGGTAAAATTAATAAGATTATGAAATCGTGCGCTGTTACCATCCGATTCTTAAGCGCAAATGAGTATAATTCGGCGATCATTGTTGAAAGTAATAATTATAACAAGGCATTGGATGGTCTCACCATGTTACAAGATGAATTACCTGCGGAAACTTCATTTTATGTTCCCGAAATTTATCATCGTCGCATCATTGGTGTAGCTGGAAAAAATATACAGAAGGTCATGAAGAAATACGGTGTATATGTCAAATTTTCGGGTGCAGAAGAGTTCACCTCCATGGGTGGTTACTTTGAAAATGAAGATAACGTTGTGGCACGCACTCCAATGAAGAACCAGATCAATCTGGAAAATCTCAAACATTCTGTAACTGAGTTTATCAGCTTTCAAAAAGACAAAGAATATAGTTTTACAACCATGTGTATTCCATATGTTCTACACAGGTCTATTCCAAACCAACATGGTGCCCAATTGCGTGAGGTATGTCGTACAAACAATGCAAAAATTTGGTGGCCTGAGCGGCTAGGCTCAAATCAAGTAGTAATATATGGTCCACAATCACAAATTTCGACTGTTGTAATGTTTATCAAACAATTTGTGTTCATTGAAAATCATATTGCTCTTAATATCAAGGATGAAAAATCATTGCTGGCACCTGAGTTTGTCATACCGTTACAACAAAAACTTCAAAGTACTACCAACGTGGAACTAATTGTGCAACATTTGGACCAATCTAACGCCAATACCGAGTTTTCTCAATGGATTTCATGCTACGAGGAAAGTCACAATATTGTTGTTTATCGCCTACATTACAAATCTGGCCAGGAAGTTGAACTTGGCAAGGCAAAGGAACTGATTCAATCTGCCACTGAGGCAAAGGGAATTTCGTTTGATGTAGTCGTGCCGAAAACATTGAGCTCCATATATACTACGCATCAGCCAGACTTGGCTGAACATGGTAACAGCCATAATACAAATATTCTTTCTTTGATTTCTTCACCCTCATTTGTAAATCAAGATGACACGAATATTGACAATAATGCCACGCGTCTATCAGACGGTCTTTCTATATTGGACAGCATGCCTAGTCCTCCCTTGTCAGATTCGCATCATTCGTTCCATCCTCATGATGGTATTCCCTCTTCTTTACTTTCCGCTCCTCAGCCAACAGGAAAAAATATTTGGGCTTCGCCTCGTATTCAATCCAACAACGTAAGTTTTTTCTGATCTTTCCCTTCCAAAAATGATGCTAATTATGCTTAGATTATTCCTCCTATGATGCAAATGGAAAACATGCACTTGGGTGCTTATCAAAATGTACCACCTTCACCCCCTTATCAATTTAAGCAACCCTCCTTCATGGTGAATCCATCGAAAATGCAACCTTCTTACTCTGCACCTGGTAGTAACAGTAATGGTGGACAGCATCATAAATCATGGCCTGATATACTCTTTGGCGGCCGTGACTTATTTGACACTTTACCAATTCGAAGAGCTTCTTCTACTCAACATGCCTTCGAATTTATTCCAAATAGTACTACCTCGGACTTTGATCACAGTAAGTATTTTTATTTCAAAAATGGCACGGTAAAATAAAATTAACTTGGTTCCCGTAGAGTATCAAAACGAGTTCCACTTACATGAATCACCATTTGCTTATCCAAATCAACCAAGAAGACCTCAAGGATTCAATTTATAATCCATTATTCTTGCAACAATACCCCTAAACTTCTCACTATCTAATTATTTTTTTTTAAAAAAAAATCGCCCCTTTTATCTTATACATCTCATTACAATAATTATTGAATCATATATTTTACCTTCTGGAAGCAAATTATGTTAAACTGGTTAAGAACGAGGGTTTTTTATACGTATTTTTTTTTTTTTTTTATGAGATATGAAGGGTATCGTATTCGCGATTCATTAATGCTCATTGCAAAAGTGTTATGGGGAAAAAAGTTTGGGTTTAATTTTATAATACAATTTTTAACTTTCTTATATTTTATTAAAGTAAGCACGGGTATATTGAATTATTTTGCTTCTTTGGCATCTTGTTCTACTTCTTGGACATCAACTTTTTTCTCTTCTTCAGGGGTTTCTTTCTTTTCTTCATCAGCATTTTTTTCAACTTCATCGATGTTTTCTTTCTCATCTTCCTTCTTTTCCTTCTTTTCCTCTTCCTTCTTTTCCTCTTCTTCATCTTCCTTCTTTTCATCTTTTTCGTCTTCCTTCTTTTCCTCCTTTTCATCAGAAACACCAGAATGGTTCTTTGATTGCTTTCTATCTAACTCCACTCTTTCTAAGAATTCAGGCACTCTCTTGAACATTTGCTCATACAGCATCTCCTTTTTCCAATCGTTTGCCTTAGATTCCAGCAACATATCGATAAAGTAACTCTGAATTTCGGCTGTTGTGACATGGTAGTCAGGAATAGTCTTTTCGAATTCTAAAGCAAGCTTCTCCATTGTTTTTCTTTCCTCGCCTTCCAAGGGTTCAGATGTCTCATCATCCAAATCCATAAATCTCCAGAAGGTGTCACGAATTTGTTCGGGGGCTGCATAATCTAATTTAAGCTTAAGATCGATTCTACCGGGTCTAAGCAAAGCAGGCTGGATCTTGTCAATATTATTACAAGTCATAAAAATCACTAAAAGGGATAATGTTAAAGCACAGTTATACAAATTTGTACAATTGCAACTTACTGGCTCCTTCTTGACCTTGAATACCATCTAAAACATTCAAAAGACCAGACATTGTTAAGGTAGATGTAGCCGCCTTTGTTGTGCTGGTAACAGACTCAAACAAGTGATCAATGTCTTCCATCACAATAATAGAATTGTGAGGCAAATCCGACATAAGAGAGGCAAGAGTATCATTACCACCAATAGCAGACAAGCTAGCAAAGGCAACATTCAAGTCCAACGAGTTCTGTAATCGAATATAATTAATATTTCTGACTTTACTACGGTTATATCAAGTACTTACGGCAACAGCTTGAATAATCGAAGATTTACCGGTACCTGGGGGGCCATACAAGAGATAACCACGACGATGAGGAATACCTCTTTTCTTGTACCAATCAGCTCTGCTTCTAAATGTTTTCATATCTTTACCAATGTTTTTAGCCAAATAGCGTTTTCAGGTTCTGTTTTACAATAATTACCTTGAACCAATTTCTCTTTTTGACCGTCACGCAAATGCACACTATCCAAAGATCTGTGTGGTAATTCTCTTTCATAGTTCCAAGAGAAACCGCTAGCACGGTAGACATACTGAAAAGAAACGAACTTTAGTGAAACAACAACTTAGATTTGGTTTTCATTGTATCACTTACTCTCGTAACTGTGGTAATATTGTATTGGTTTGACCATTCTTGGATAAACAAGTGCAATAATTTAGTATTTGGACTTTGCATGCTACGTAATTGCAATTAGAAAAAAAAAGAAAAGCTGAGAGATACTTTTAAAGGTTGTACCTGATATCGATATGTTCACCCAAATCTTCTGTATATGCCACAAATGAAACTGTGATCTTATGTCCTCTATAAACCAGTTCTTCATTAAAGGTTGGGGCTAAATTATAAACAGAGTATTAAAATCCTGGACATTCTCAAACTCCTAAACTTATAAACTTACGAGGAAGCAATTGCACTTTTAAATCCTCAGATTCACTCTGCAAGGTACTTCCTTCTGAGATCCAATCCTCATCCTCTTCATAAAAATCTGTACTGGTGTAATTTCCACAACTAGATCCCTTATATTCAGCTACACCGGATGTTAATTTTCCTCGTGATGGACCATGCTCAAAGACATATCGACTGATGTTATTATACAGTGAATTTGAAGAGAAAATCCGTACGGAGACAGTGTTTGAGTTTGTCACTTTTTTAAATATCATCTCAATTAAATTGTGCCAGTGTGTTTTTAAGATTGCTATCGAGAAAGGTATAAATATAAAATTTGATCGAACTTTTTTTTAACTTACGAGCAATATAAATGGCCAAGGAGAGAGCAACAAAGTCATTTCCAAAGTACTTTTGGCCGAGATTGACAAGACGTTCACCAAGGAAACTTTTCCAGATATTCTCATCAGACATCTTCTCCAAAAGAGTCAGCAAAATATTCACAGCATTTCCAATATGGCTGGATGGGTTAATCAAATCGGTTACGGACATGAGTGTATATGAAAAGTTAAAAAATCAGGGCAAATCTACAAAGTTGAAAAAAAAGATAATGTTTTAATTTTGACAATCGCTTCTATTTATACGCAGAGATGATGCTGCGGCCAAATGAAGAGTGGCAAAGTGCATTACTTTACAGGTCGCAGTAAACGTTGCCAAGGTGTTACAAAAGAGTACATAACGCATCTTTTGTGTATCGTGTGTAACATGGTGTATTATTTTTAGCGTTAGGTCTGCATCGTCCCAAACAAGTGGATAGAAAGCAAGCAGTGCTTACGGTGCCAAAATGTCTATTCGTATCCTGTGTGGTTTCTAATGGAAAAACTTCACCTTTTAAAAATCTATACTACGTGATGTTAAACACCAAAATACGTAAGTCTCTCTGACGCAATTTACGTACTGAGCATTTTGTTTACGATAACCGAAATGAATTGTGGCAAAAAATTAATAGTGTGTAATTTGTTTTTGAAGGTACGACGCCTAAATTTGCTTTGTTTTGTTATATATCTTACCGGTCTTCTTACCGATTTAGTACATTTCTATTTAGGGTTATCCGACCAAATATTTTCATTTTAAAAAAAGGGACCTCTGCCAAGCTCTCCCCCAGAAAACCCAGATGTTTCCATTCCATTGGTTATCCCCTACATCACTCTATTGTGCAATCCGCAGTAAATTCCAAAAAAAAAAAAATCCGACAGACTTGTTTACATATAGCCACTTGTTGACATTGTGTTGCCCCATATGACTTTTTGTTTGGACTCGAATTTCCATTTATATAATTTACACATAGCCTGTGCGTAATGTTATTAAAATATAATCCTAATTTATTCCTAACACATTATTTACAGCTTAAAATATTTACACTAACATATAATAGGACTTGATGGCTGGACCTATTATCCTCTTTGTGATACTGACTTGGTTTATTTTGGGCCTTACAAAAACACGTCCATATTATACACAGCCACAGTGACACAAAAGCTTTTTTTTTTTTTTTTTTTTTGATAGACGGATCGTTCCCCGTTGTACCTTTTTACCTGCGCTAACTTTTAACAAAATTGGCTGTGTAACGAAACATAATGCCAGGACAATCAAAAATAAATTTTGGCCAATCAGTTTAGTAGCGGAACCAAAATTTCAGCCACTGCCGCAAAAAGGGGTTTGTGTCATTAGTGTTTTTTTCACAGCGATGTAAGCAAGCTACATTACATCAGTGGGCGCGGTTGTTTGATAGTATTATATTGAATAAAGGAACATGGCACAGTTTTTTTTTTTGAAATAGTTCTGTTTATTCTCTGGTGAATGTGCTATATTTCCTATTAATCCCATTATCAGTGTATTGTATAATGGATGTAAGGCAAAGGTCTATCATAAGAACCTGTTTTAATAAACTGATTAGATTTGCCTGTGTCCATAGTTAGTCTAGCACGTGTATGTGTTTTATTACACCTGGGCCCTTGTATATTTATCAAGCCTAATCCTGCAACAATCAAACCAAGTTTTAGATATGTGGTCCATACTTTTCTTCTCATAACGTCTAAATGGAAGTTTTCGGAACATGGCATGCAAATGTTATTTTATGAATGTACTGGAAATGCATTAGTGAGATTATTACTACACAAGTAATCAATTTGTTAGACAAAATAAAGCAATGATACATTACGGATTTTGTCCGCTATAAATAATCAGCATCTTAATGGTTTATTAACTCTAGCCAATCGCTTGTTATTACAACCTATAAGCCAAGTATGATACTGAATAAACTCCATTTATTTTAACCAATGGATCAAATTAAACAAAGCTGAACGAAAAGTTGGCGTAGACTCTTTTGTGGACAAGCTAAGAAGCAAGTATAAATGCCTCCCTCAAGGGATATTTTCTTCCATCCAAAAAGTACTTTAGTGGTCTACTTATGATGGAATTAAAATACTTAGTAGCAGAACCAGACTTTCATGAAGATGGACAAAGATATAAAAAAATCGAACCGTGAAACTTTTTATCGGTTTCATTTTTGGACCGACACTAATGAGTACAATTTATGGTTCTGGCAAATGATGGCGTTAGATAATTCCGCAGCATACCTATTCAATTTATGAGTTACCACCCTTGCAAATATTAATACAAAAGCTTATTCCACGCCCTTAAATCTTTCTTTTGGGATCCTTGCTAGACTCTTAGAGTTTGATGCAAATGCCTTTATCAATAGCCGCGGGCCGTATAAACCATGAGCTTAAACGTATGGATCTTTTTATGAAATTTCAATGGGCGCACGTTAATGACTTTTAATCAGGAACACCTACCTTATTTTTTATTATAAAATTTAAATAGCCAGACATAGCTCTTCAAATATAAATTATATTGGTTGGTAAAGGTTAAGTCATATCACTTCAGGTTTGTTACAGCTCAAGCATCTTTTTGACAAAGGTAAAGCATTTAAAAAGTCACATTTAATACTCCGTTTTTTTTTTTTCTTGGATGGGGGGTATGACACCCTAGACAGGCAGATAATAAGAAGTGAAGCCTTTTCTTGTTATAAAAATGTCCTTCTTGACAAAATTTGCAAAGACTGCATTCGGACAGTTCACCAGACAACAACAACCTACTTTAACAGCATGTAATCCTTCCATGCTTACAGCTGTTCGCACCATGAAGGTGAGATCATCAGTTAAGAAAATGTGTGATGGATGTGCAACTGTTAGAAGACGTGGAAAGCTCTACGTTACCTGCTCAAAGAACCCCAAGCATAAGCAACGTCAAGGTTAAACTCTTTTTTTTTTACCACAACCGACATTTTCTTTTCATGGATTTGGATTCCTCTACTCTATATACTCCTTTTTCATTCACTTCTCGGAAAAGAAAAACTTTGCAGTCATCAACAACAACTCTATCATATACGCACCCTCCCCTTCCTTTTGTATCCCGAAAAATTGTATAGATAATAAAATGGAAAACGATTTTTTTATAGAAAAGATTATGTTTTATTAAAACAGGGAGAGTGTACTTTTTATATTTTGTAGATCTATTGAGAATATCGGATACTTTGCAAACCAATACCAGTAATTGCAACATGAACTTGGCCACTACGAAGAGAATGAATCAGATAAAGGGAAATAGGCAGAGATAAAAAAAAATAGACTTACTTAAATGCAACAGCGTCCAATGCAGATGGATCAGGTACGTCCATATAAGCAGCATCTATCATGGTCAAGGACACGCCCTGGTCTTCAAGATCACGGATTTGCCACTTATTTAATCGTTGATCTGTAGATGTTGTGAAAATAACCTGATCAATGTACTTGATACCTATCCTTAATTTTTTTAGTTCTTAACTCGTACTTTTTCTTCTAATTTTATCCTTATACCTGTCACCGATGAAGCATGTGCACAGGGAATTATAAAGGGTGGGCCAATAGGTTTAACACTTCCATGTTCCTGAATCTTTAAAATCGCAGCAGAAACTGCATTATCTTCACCGCCTGTCGTTACCAAAATCCTTCCGTCCTCCTTGTAAGGCACCGCCTCCAAAGCATTAACACCAGACATATGGGCACTGTAATGAAATACAGGTTCAGCTAATCGAAAAGCAGCCTTCGTAGGCTCCAACTCCAAAACTTCGTTCTTTTGAACTGCTGCATATAACTTATCATGAATATCCCACATGGCAACTCTTCCATCCGTAGCCGACGTAAAGAAATAGATATGACCGTTCAATGTTAAATGCGTGATTTGAAGGATACATTTGGCGTGCCATGTACCATCAGCCACAAGTGAGAATTTCCTTGAGACTTCATTAAATAACCAGAATCGTATCATGGCATCGGAATAGACAGCACCAATAATATGGAGACCTCGTTCCGCATCAATAGCAAATACACTGGTATCCATTATTCTAGATTCAATATCTTTGCTTAAAGCATGACAAGAAGCGACTTCGAGACAGTTCAAATTAACCAATCCTGTAGATGTTTTGGGTGCCGTGGCTTCAATCTTCCAACACCTGAATTCCTCTAATCCACCGCTTGTAAATAACAAAGATGAGATACCTTGGCTATAATCAATATTCTTGATTACCGTAGTGTGCTTACGAATACTAACAAGCGTGCGATACCCACAAGCCGATCCAGGCATGTATTGTTGGATACGGAGGATGGTATCTTCGCCGCCTGTAGCATAGAGCATTGGTTGATGTCCATCGGCATCAGGGGGCAATAAAGGAAGGAAACGAAGCGCACGCACCTCACGTCCATGATAATTCCCTTGCAAAATGCTGTCTTTGAATCCCTCTGTGATGCTAGATGTATCACGAAAATAAGCGTAAAGCACTTCCTTTCGAATGAAAGCAAACGATGACTTGTTTAACTTTGCATCTTCCAAAGCATATCCCCAACGTCTATGCCCACCGCCACAATTGATGGCAAGCATGACAAAATTCTTTTGTTCATTATAAACAAATAAATTCTTACGAAAGAAACCCAACAGTAAGAGTTGACCGTCCATTAAAGTGGATCCTTCAAGTGTTCCTTTGGTCACCCGGTTTCTATAAAGTTTTTCGAGTACCATGTCATGACCAGAAAGCACAGTGTCCCCTTGGCTAGCAATTCCTAACTGGGTTTCTTCTACGTTTTCAGCAGCTTGCTGAGAAATTCGGAGTCGATACTGGATATAACATCCATCACGGCCAGTCGTCCAAAAGATGATACCATCGTTATCTTCTTCTTCGTCATCCATCACAACGTCTTCTTCAGCGGCAGCTTCTGGAATTTCAATATCGTCTTTGGCTTTTTTAATCAGAACGCTGGTAATCGCTTGCTTTCCATGAGAACGGCGTAACTGCAAAGAAGGTTTTATTAACTGGATGATATTTTCGGGTACATTTGTGTGATATGGTAAACGATAAATTAAAAGTGCTGATTCTCTGGATCCACAAATCAGAATATTTTCTTCCTCGGCAAAACCTAAAGACATAACAGTAGTTCTTTCCGCCGGCATTTCAAGGTTGAATAATGTTCTGACTACGGGCTGTTTACAAATATATATATTTTAGGCTCTATCAAAGATCTTTAAATTGACACTAACTTACCGTGGATGTTGTAAGGTCTAATCGATGGAATAATACACTATCATTATAACCATTGGAAATAATATTTAAAATATTTTCATCTATAATATAGTTTAATACAAAAATTAATTCCGTCCAAAAAAATTATATTCATTTTTACCGGCGGTTGATTCAATAAAAATCTCGAATAATTTTTGTTTGTGGGCGGGAATTTTGAAAGGCTGCAAAAAAGTCAGACTGGATCAGTGAGCTACATACATATCAAACTTACTTTAAATGCTTCAGTGGGGCTGATAAAGACAAGATCACCACGAATGTTACCCACGACAACAACTCGTCCACATTCTGAATTCTTCATGATGGCATAATTCTTGTAGGATACATCATATTGCACTTCGATCCATTGATGTGGCAGAACTGTTGTATCGCATTTCAAAATATATCCATCAGTAGTAGCAGATACGATCCAGCGATTCTTCACAATTACAAAATTACGAATATTATCTTTCCCTCTCTCTTTAGGCAACGGGAAGCTCACCAAATCATCTTCAGAATCAATCTTGTTGTTTTTAATGGATCCCAAGGACCATAACCGGATTCCCGAATCTTGTCCACCCGTAGCGACAATTTGATGTTCGGGGTTGATTGCACAACTCCATACGTTTTTACTAGCATGTCCTTCCCAACAAGCAATACAGTCACCATTATCATCTTCCTCAGGATCTACAACCAATGTGTTCTTCCATACTCTACATGTCGAATCTTCTGAAATACTTACAAGGTATTCATCCACAAATTGACAATCCCAAATACGTGATGTATGTCCAAACAGCACGACGGGATCCTTTGTCTCATCCTTTAACGGCCAAACACGGATCGTTCTATCATCCGATACACTTAGGATCTGACTTGCATCCTCGTTAAATCGCATACCAAAAATTACACCTTCGTGCCCTTTCAAATACTTATAAACGATAGAATCCTCATCTTCATTCCTCACGAGCGGTTTCCAAAGGTGCACTTCGTTAAATACCGTGCCTGAGGCTACGATCAGTGTGGATGGTGTATGGCCATAGATCCTTGCTGAATATAAAATACATCTCACTTGGCATTGCACTGCATACAACAACACCGGCTCGCTGGTCTTTAAATCATACATTTCCATATCGTTGTGTCCATACACAAACGTCATTTTGGTGGGATATGTCTTTTCTTCTTCCTCGTAAATCCATTGTGCATCCATAATCCAATCTTTGAAGGGTCCAAATGATTTATCAATAGTGATACTATACTACGGTTTAAGAATTGTGGTAACTTTATCATAAATATTAGGTGGATACCTTGCTTCATTTTGTGTGATCTTTAACTCGAGAAGAGAGAGATATTTCGATCCAAATACAGCCAGTCTTCTAATTTCCACTTTATTTTCATAAGTGACATGAGGAGCTACAATAAACAGCTAAGCATTAAAAATTATATATATATATATATCAACGGCCGATAATATATTCTACCTAAAACAATGCGATGAATGCGATTAGCAGGCAAAATGCATTCAGTTGTCAATAATTGACCGGTTTGAACATTATAAACTTTCAAAAAGGGACCATGTCCTGCAAGCAAAATCGAATCATTATGAAACATTAGGCTGGTGACGATGCCAGCATAAATGTCTTTTTTCAAAACCTAATTATTTCGTTGATGTTACTGCTTTATTATAAATTGACAAGTTGAACTTACGCTGTTTTGAAAAACCATTTTGAACAGTTGAGTCGAAGGATGAAGGTACACTTCCAAAGGAATAACTGTATGTGTTTTTAAGCCGTCAAAACAATTCAATTAAAAGGCCGCTGATACCCAACTTTGAAGGGTGGCTTATATTTGAATTGAAGTGTGGTCTTGATTATGGGGATGAAGAATTGGAAACAAATAAAACCTTCATAATAAGCTACGTGAATAATTGCCAGCACAGAACTTTATTTCGTTTCCAAACAGATACTAAATGTGGGGGGACCGGTGAGACACTATTGACTTGAAAATGAGTCATATTTACATTATTAAAAAGAAAGCCAATGTGACCAGAAAAGTACACGTATCAACCGCTTTAAAACGCTCATCAAATCAATTTGATATTTGCGTGATGACTCTTTTTGTGTCCGTACTTCACTTGCCTTTGAGGGATTGTTTGTCCGTATATCTTTTTTTTCCCTTCCTATGTGACCTTTTTTAAAAGCCAGTTGGTATATAAAAAAAAAGTTTTGTTTCAATAACCTTGCTCTTTTTTATAAACTTTTTTTTTGTAATCATGTCCGAATTGAAAGAACAAAAGCCTGCTGCTGCACCTGCTGCTGCACCCGCTGCCGAACTTGACCCTGCCGCTGCTGCCAAGAAGGCTGCTAAGGATGCTAAAAACGAAGAAAAGCGTCTTGCCAAACAAGCCAAGTTCCTTGCTAAGCAAGCTAAAGTAATGACATTTACGTTCTACTTATCATTACACGTGTTTAACACTTCTGGCATTAGATAGACGAGGTTAAAAAGGCTGAGGCCGCTAACCCTGAAAAGAAGAAAAAGAAGGTTGTCAAAGCTGAACCTGCACCTGTTTTCGTCAACAAGACCCCCAAGGGTGAAAAGAAGGGTAAGATAAAATTATAATAGTGACAGTCTGTTCCCAAATTGTGAAACTTACTTTTCTTAAGACATGTCTGAACCTATTGCCAGTGCTTATGATCCCAAGGCTGTTGAAAGTGCTTGGTATGATTGGTGGGTTAAGGAAGGTTTGTTCAAGCCTGAATTCGGTCCCGATGGAAAGCCCAAGCCTGAAGGTACATTTGTTATCCCTGCTCCCCCACCCAATGTTACTGGTTCTCTTCATATCGGTCATGCTTTAACCGTTGCCATTCAAGATGCCTTGGTTCGTTGGTAAATTTTACACTGATTTTATTTATTTCTCTGTGTGCGTGTGTGTGTGCATATCACTGATCAATACGAAATATATATTTAGGAACCGTATGTTGGGTAAGACAGTTTTGTTTAACCCTGGTACCGATCATGCCGGTATCTCTTGTCAATCCGTTGTCGAAAAGATGTTGTGGAAGGAAAGAGGAATTACTCGTCACGACCTTGGCCGTGAGAAGTTTATCGAAGAGGTATTTGCCTGGAAGGATAAGTTTGGTAATAAAATCTTCACTCAATTTGAACGTCTTGGTGCTTCTTTTGATTGGGATAGAGCTGTATTCACTATGGACCCTAAGCCTTCTATGGCCGTCCGTGAAAACTTTATTCGTCTTCATCGTGATGGTATTGTCTACCGTGCTAACCGTCTCATCAACTGGTGTGTTCAACTCAATACCGCCTTATCCAACTTGGAAGTCGAGAACAAGGAAATCCCAGGTCGTACCTTGATGTCCGTCGCCGGTTACGATGCCAAGGAGAAGTTCGAATTCGGTGTCCTTAACGAATTCGCTTATGAAGTCGAAGGTACCAGTGAGCGTCTTGTTGTTGCTACCACACGTATTGAAACCATGTTGGGTGATACCGCTATTGCTGTCCACCCCGATGATAAGCGTTATACTCATCTTCACGGTAAATTCGTCGTCCACCCTTTCAACGAACGTCGTATTCCTATCATTACTGATGATATTGCTGTCGACATGGAATTCGGTACTGGTGCTGTTAAGATCACCCCTGCTCACGATTTCAACGATTATGAAGTCGGTAAGCGTCATGATTTAGAATTCATCAACCTCTTGAACGATGATGGTACTTATAACGCTAACGCTGGTCCTTATGCCGGTATGAAGCGTTTCCATATCCGTAACAAGATTATTGAGGATTTAAAGGCTAAGGGATTATTCGTTGGTGTAAAGGAAAACCCTATGACCGTCCCTGTTTGCTCCAAGTCAGGCGATATTATTGAACCATTGATGAAGCCTCAATGGTGGGTCAAGTGTCAAGGTATGGCTGAAAAGGCTATGAAGGCTGTCACCGATGGTGAGCTTAAGATCGCTCCCAAGATTTCTGAAGGTGATTGGTTCCGTTGGTTAGGTAACATTAACGATTGGTGTATTTCTCGTCAATTATGGTGGGGTCATCGTGTTCCTGCCTACTTTGTTAACATTGAAGGCGAAACTCATGATTCTATTGATGATGAGATGTGGGTCTCTGGCCAAGATGAAGCTGCTGCTCGTGCCGAAGCCGAACGTAAATTCCCTGGTAAAAAGTTCACTCTTGAGCAAGATCCCGATGTTTTGGATACTTGGTTTTCCTCTGGCTTATGGCCTTTCTCTATTCAAGGTTGGCCCGAGCAAACCTTTGAGATGGAGCATTTCTATCCTGCATCTCTTTTAGAGACTGGTTGGGATATTCTTTTCTTCTGGGTCGCCCGTATGGTCATGCTCGGTATTCAATTGACCGGTAAGGTTCCCTTTGCTGAGGTCCTTTGTCATGCCATGATTCGTGATGCTCACGGTCGTAAGATGTCCAAGTCTCTCGGTAATGTCATTGATCCCGTTGATGTCATTGAAGGTATTAGTCTCGAAGGTCTCCACAAGAAGCTTTATGAAGGTAACTTGGATCCTCGTGAAATTAAGAAGGCTGAGTCTGGTCAAAAGGCTGATTTCCCTAAGGGTATTCCCGAGTGTGGTACTGATGCTCTTCGTTTCGCCCTTTGTGCTTACACCACTGGTGGTCGTGATATTAACCTCGATATTCTTCGTGTCGAAGGTTATCGTAAGTTCTGTAACAAGTTATGGAATGCCACCCGTTTTGCTTTAATGAAGTTGGGTTCTGACTTCAAGCCTAACGCCTCTGCTGAACCTACCGGTCATGAATCTTTGGTTGATAAGTGGATCTTGGCCAAGCTTAACAAATGTGCTATTGATACCAATAAGGCTTTAGAAGAACGTAACTTTATGGGTGCCACCCACGCTGTCCATCAATTCTGGCTTTATGATCTCTGTGATGTCTATATTGAAGCTGTTAAGCCTATCTGTGATGCCGATACCACCGGTGATGAAGCCGCTACCACTCGTAAGGTTACTGCCCAGAACACCTTGTACACTTGTCTTGAGGCCGGCCTTAAGCTCATGCATCCCTTCATGCCTTTTGTCACTGAAGAGTTGTTCCAACGTCTTGAACGTCGTCCCGGTCAAGAAGTTTCTACCATTGTCAAGGCTAGCTACCCTGTCGCCAACAAGGCTTATGAGTTCACAGAAGAGGAGAAGTTATTCGATACCGTGTTTGAAGGTGTCAAGACTATTCGTTCTATCGCTGTTCAACTCAAGCAAAAGAAAGAAATTGTTGCATCGATTCAAGCCGCTGATGCTGATAAAGCCAAGCTCTTTGAGTCTGAGAAGGATGTCATCGTTGCCTTGGCAAAGGGTGTTTCTCAATTAACCATTTTAGAAGCCAGCGCTGAAGCACCTACCGATTCTGAATCTGGTCCTGCTGGTGAGAACGTCACTGTTTACGTTCGCAAGTAAATGTATAAATAATCCCCCATATACACGTCTCATTTTCTTCTTTTAAAACTTATCAATAAAAAGCAAAGAAAAAAGCGTAAACTATAGATAAATAAGACTTATCTCGCGGACTTTGGTGTCCCGCGCGAAAATGGGGCAAGGGATATGAAAACAAAAACAAAATAATTTAGGTTTTTGTAACTCTTTTCTGTGTTTTTATAAATTGACCATGGCTCAACCCATTGTTAGAAGATTGCTTGTTGTTGGTGGTTCAGGATTCCTTGGTAAGACTTACACTGCACAAAAAAAATAGTTTGGCTGGCATGGCACTAAAAAAAAAGACATTGTTTGACATGTAGGCTCCCATATCTGTAAGCTCGCTGCGAACAAGGGCTGGGAAACTGTGAGTTTAAGGTAAGGCAAAGTCAGTCGGGTATTTTTGTATAAATCAACCTTTTTCTAATTTGTTAACAGTCGAAGAGGAGAACCTGAACTATTTAAGCAATATGGTAAACCTGATTGGGCCGAAAAAGTAAGAAACAACAAAATAGCAAGTACTTTATGATAATAACTAGTTATTAGGTTCAATGGGCTCAAGGTGACTCATTGGATCCAACATCATATAAGGATCTGATAAAAGACGTGACCAATGTTGTGCACACTGTTGGTATCTTGATGGAAAATGATTACAAAAACATTGCACAAGCACAAACTTTATGTGAAGCAGCCAGTGGTGTTCCTCGCATAATTTTGGGCATGAATGATCAAGGAAATCCTCTTGATCCTAAATCAAATGATCACCCTAGACCTACCTACGAAATGATGAATAGAGATACAGGTAAGTTATATAAAATAAACATATGGGTATTTGGGTATTTAAACAGCAAAATTTCTAGCCACGACCATCGCTGACGAGGTGGCCAAATTAGATTCCATTCGCTCATTTACTTATATATCCGCATCCGACGTCTTTCCTTTAATTGATCCTCGCTATATCACGACAAAGAGAGAAGCTGAACGCTACCTTTTCAGACACGATGAATTTAAAACGGTTGTGCTCCGTCCAGGTAATTACCACAGAAAACCAGAAAAATAAATGAAGGCTAACAAAGGCATGAATAGGCTTTATGTATAATGTTCAAAGACCGTCTGCAGTGCCTATTGCTGGTGCACTTCAATTCATAAATGCATTGACAAGTCCCTTTAAAAAAGGTATTGCAAGTTTGCCACTCGGTAAATTTATCACTACACCTCCTTTACAGACTGAGCAAGTAGCAAGGGCTGTTATTGCTGGTATTGAAACTGAGGAAGCTGGTATATTTGATGTAGAGGGTATTGAGCAGTTAAGCCGTGTTACCATTTAAAGTTTTATGCTTGGGTGTGCGTGATCTTTTTTTTTTTTTTTTTTTTACATGATTATAAAGATGCATAAATTTCCTTTTTTCTTCACTTTTTTTTTTTTTTTTATTCTTTTTATAAATGACCCCAGTTATAGGCTATACGAGAATATCTTTTAATACGCTATCACCAAGTCACTCAACCAAAGCCCCTGTGAAGCAAATCTATCCTATTAAAAAACCTTCTGATCAAGAGACACAACAAACCACTCCTATTTCTAACAAGTTCAATGATCCCAAAGCAAAAAAACCACTCTATCATAGTATTTTTTCAAGGGAAATGAAGCGAGACGGCGTCATCGAATTGATTATCGACAGAAAACAGATGACTAACAGAACGACTGGCACGCCAGATAGTAGAATTGTGCATCAACCGAGGCGTACTAAAAAAAGCATTCGATATAACGTTTTACTTTCTATGGATTTAATCCGTGAGTATAGCTATGACACATTATCGGAGTTGAATGGAGCTTCAAGTGACGATGACATGCAACGATTGATAGACTCCTTATCAATGAGTTCACAAGAAAAGTTGTCTCATTTTAGAAATATATTAAGCTTGTTGAAAAAGCTTCAAACTCAAAAGTCCTATCAGTTTATGGTTTGCACGGATAGATGCCACAAAAAAATATTGCTTTACTTTCCAGACACAATCTCTGCTTCAGTGGAACAGACATACATGTGGCTCAAATACACGATTGGAATAGATGTAAATATCTATAAAAATTGGGAATTGTCACCTGTTATAAAGAGAAATCAACTGCCGGACGCTTTTGACGGTGAAAGATATTTTAAAGAGATACAAATGTTTATAAATCATGTGGATCTATTGATAGAATCAAATGGTCTCTTTTTTCATCATCAAATCAAGAACCAATTAGGTTAGAAGATTTAAATGGCGGCAGTCTTATGATGAATCGTTCTTGCAAATACACACACGCACGCACATGTACAAGTACAAGCACACTCCAATTTTTTCTCGTTCTATTGCTACTCCTTCTACTGCAAACGAATTACAATTATTCAATTATTCAATTATTCAATTATCTAATTATTATTACGCTTTTTTAAATATTTTTGTTATCTTTCAATTTTTTGAAATAATGCAAATTTTCAGTTATACACTATTTTCTTAAATTATTCGTGCAGAGAAAGGAGGAAATTCGTTCAAGTTCACAAAAAAAATTCGATCAAGAATAGAAGAAAAATTAGTTTGATAATAATTGAACGAAATAAACGAAAATAAAATATTTTTATAGTCCATACAGTCATTATATGCATTTAAGATGTTGTATCTGGATTCAAATTACTTTTTGACTTAATAAACTAAACTAATAAAGGGTCTTCTTCACTATAATAACAAAACCCAAAATTTAAGAGGGTAGTTGTCATTCTTCAAAATTAGGGTGTAAAAGGCTCGTTTTATTAATTATCTTTTTATCTAATTAAATTATATTTGAGTAAGACACAGTGTATCTGTTACCACCTACGAACACATGTACTCTTCAATTGCTCTACCAGTGTAAGGGAACACACTACTGGTATTCGTTCTTAATGTTTTATGTACACTACGGCCTGGACAAAAGTACCATATTACAAAGGGAAATCGTTTAAAAAAAAAGAAATATAGACGATCTTCTCCTTTATACTAAACTTCTTTCTCTTTCAGCTTTTAATCCTCTCCGAATTTTTAGGTAATCTTTATATGCTATTTTAGAAGCAACCTTTCTTATACTGCCATTATATAGTGTATCATGGATGAGGCATCTCTCCGACAAAAGACCGGATTATCGCAGTAAAATCGTCAATTACTGGCGTCGGTTGGAAGCAGTCGTCTTTGACAACATTACACAATTTTGTTAGAGTTGTTCATATTACTACAAAGCATGCATATTATTTTTCCAAGTATATATTCCTCAATGAATTGCAAGCAGACCCTGAATGTGACCTCAAAGAATATATCAACATATATTTTTTTGCTGAAGTATGGCTTTTTTTGGTAGACTATACAAAGGGAAATGCTCGTGCAGAAAAAGTTATAAAGTATCGCAATTATATTAGCCGCTATTTACCAAGCTATCTGAATATCACAAACCATCAAAGGTTCAGACTAAAGTATGCTCAGCAGTCTTCTCTGATCGAAGGAAAAAAAATATATCAGTCGTATATCAGTAAAATCAGCATGAGATCTGGTCAACATCTTAGACAATCAATCAATGTTTTACTGAACGATAAGCAAAGAAAGGCGGAAATGAAGCAAACTCTTCTAAAGGAACTTATTTTCCAAAATGTAACTCAGACCGCAAAATATTTCAAAATGGCCATCACCACATGTCGTATTTGGGTACGATTCACTTAAGAATAAATAAGCAAATCGTTTAAATAAATAAAACTATGAAAGTAAAACAACCTTTGATGTTGCATACCAGCATACACTTGTATACTGCTATACAACTTCTCCTACTACGAGTACATACTTCTATATTAAAGATTGCATGATTGGCCTAAACACGATATACGAATGACAGTTGGATACAGAATGTTATACCACTGAGTTACGATATCACCGATCGAGAAGAGAAGCTTCTCAGATCAAATCAAGAATTATAAGAAAGAGAAACTTAATATTAATAGTTCTCTCAATGGCTTAGCTACCCAGAGAGAGAATAGAACAGCTATTAATATAAATGGTTCATTTACTTATATATTGATATATTTATACTGCTGATAAAGAGTATAAAGAAATAGTGTATGAATTAATGGATACCTATCTTCTACAGCCAAATATACAAATAACGATAAGACATTTTATATTTGGGATCGTATTTTATTCATTACAAAGATAATGAATAAATGATCAACTATAATGTTCTACTGCCAATTACACTTGACAAACAAGTATGCATCTTTTACAGTAACCGTTGCATGATCTGATAAATATGTGTCTAGTAACACTAAAGATTTATTAGAGTACTCATGTTCCCGATCTGTTGATATGGGACAACGTTAACTGGAAACAATTCTAACGAGTAGTATTCATTTAACCCGAGGCGGGAAACAAAGTATAGATCTATTCCAAAACCAGAAAGGTTGACTCATCATTAAAACTCAGGAGAGTTGTGCAATATAAAAAGGATCAATTATTTTCATAGCAGCAGAGTTCTTTTAGTCTATTTTTACCTCGAATAAAGATATACTTTTATCTCATTACTTTTCTATTGTAATATTTTGTCAAATACCACACCACACGTCCTACAAATATGACTTTACTGCCACAAAATTTACAGGTAGAAATAAATGCATACAACGCGTTAAGACCTGTTTTGGATTCGTATGGTACATCGTATTCTTTTAAAAAACACAGCATCTATTATGATGCTAAAGCGCAACATGAAAATCACTTTATGGCATTTGTTCAACTAGCTCGTCTCTTCGAAACAGTAGGTTTATCCCTGTTTTGCATGGAGAACAAAATCAAAGTAAAACCAAAAGTGATACTGTTAGAACTTGGTTACCACTTTATTTGGACGAAAAAAAAATATAATTAAAAAACGTATTGATTGTCTATGAGAAAAAACTATGGATATTTATATAAAGAACTGGGATAGTTCTCAGGAGAATATTAAGCGCCTTATTGGATCATGATGTAACAATCTGATGATAGTAAATAATCAACATGTCTTTAAATTTAGCCCTTCCATACTGAGGATATAAATATTAGTCAGAGGGATCAACAGTTATAATATCAAATGACAAGAGTAATATTTGTGCTCAGGATCTATTAATATTTCATAGTCCAGGCCCATTCGATTGTATTGCTTTTGCAGAATAAATATTTACTCGCCACAGGGTTGTGCCCTGTGTACAGACTTCAACGGTAGGATGAGAACAAGCGGGGTAATGTGTGATTCATGATTAACATTTATATTATTATCCATCTTTAATGTGATGTGACAAATAACTTTATTATTATATCTATGATATCCTCAACAATTCCCTTTTCGTTGCTTTCCTCTCCGTCGTTCATGGTCTCCTAGTTACGTGCAAGTTGATAGTAAGATTCTTTGTCAAAACATTCTAAATATCAGATGGTCCAATAATATTGATAAGCTGGATTACTGGAAGCAAGTGGTTGATCCAAATGCGAAACCTTTTAAAGCTCAAGAAGAGAACAAGCTCCTTCGGTTTTACGGTACCATTCAGATAGACGGTGTTGGTGTGACAGTTCTTAAGAAAAGAATAGACAGGCAGTCATCTTACACCTCAATTATGAAAGAGGCGGATGAAAAGTTCAAGTATATCAGCGATTTAAGTACTCAAGAGCATAAAGCTGTGAATGGTCGATGTGTTGCTATTGATCCCGGAAGAAGAGACCTTTTGTTTTGTGTCGATAAAAAATCTACTGTAGAAACTTCTATTAAGTTTCGATATACTAAGCACGACCAGGACAAAACCAGAAAATTCAAAAAGTATCGTAATATTCTACAAGCAATGAAGTCAAACAATTCTGCTCTTCATCAAGCCGAGAATTTTCTTGCAGAAAACCAAAGCAGCTCACTGGAAATGGAGGGTTACCGTCGTTTTCTCGAACGTATAGGCCAGAATTACGCTGTCCTCGACAATTTCTATGGGTATACAACAACGTCTTCTCAAAACCCACAATTCATGCTCCGGAAGTTGCGTTTAGCTGCGTATTTTAACAAACAACGTGCTGACATGCAACTTATAAATTCTTTAAAGCAAAAGTTCGGTAAGGATGCGATCCTTGTCTTGGGAAACTGGTCTGCCCCAAACGCACGTTATCATGGACCAATTCGAGGCATCGGATTGAGACGACTTCTTTTACGAAATCATCTTAGTCTATTACTCATCGACAAATTCAACATGAGCCGATGCTGTCCGTCTTGTCATAATATGAGTCTAAAGAAATTTAAACAAATCGACAATCCTAGGCTCTACCAACGAAGCAACTATCCTTTAACCCTTTGCCATGGTCTTTTAAGGTAAATATATCTCCTTGAAACGTTTATATATATATATATATATATATATATATATTTTAACTTTTTGATGTAGATGCTGTTGAGAATATCAGAGATATAACATTAAAGTTATTTGTCACATCACATTAAAGATGGATAATAATATAAATGTTAATCGTGAATCACACACTACCCCGCTTGTTCTCATCCTACCGTTGAAGTCTGTACACAGGGCACAACCCTGTGGCGAGTAAATATTTATTCTGCAAAAGCAATACAATCGAATGGGCCTGGACTATGAAATATTAATAGATC